>JAQJVL010007109.1:0-25525 GCA_035578905.1 Stictocephala bisonia | reverse complement strand
CCTTTTCTAAACCTCAAAGTTCCCCTCAAATTCCCAAATTTCCCTCCAAATTCCCACATCATACTATAATGAACATACACTGTTAACCTTGTTATACTATATAAATTCATTGTTAACCTAACTTTTTTCCGTGTTATATACTATATAAAATGCAACTGTTAACCTTGTTATAACTATATAAGATTCACACTAATATAAAATCACAGTCTTAACCTAACTTTTATCCATGTATACTATATAAAATTCACAGTTAACCTTGTTTATACTATAATAAACTTCACTTTTTTGACCAATATGCATCTTTTTTTCCATGTTATACTATAAAATTCACTTTTTTGTCCAATATGCATCTTTTTCCATGTTATACATATAAAAATGCACTTTATTGTCCAATATGGCGTCTTTTTCCTTATATACTATATAAAATAGCACTTTATTTGTCCATTATGCGGTCTTTTTCCATGTTATACTATATAAATGCACTTTATTTTTTGTCCAATATGATGGGCGTCTTTTTCCATGTTATACTATATAAATTCAACTTTTTGTCGCAATATGACGTCTTTCCCTCCGTCAAAATTCCCTCCCAAAATTTCCCTCATCCAATATGGCGACCTTTCCCTTCGGGTACTGTCATCCGGCGACCGTCGGCTACCTTCGGACGCTCTCTTGCCGTATGATGCACATGGCGGTCGTGCCTGCTGGTCGGCGCGCATGCGCATGGACTTGCGACTGCTGTGGTTTATTTCATATATACACTGTACTAATTATATTCATACAGTTTTATAAAAATTATTTGCCATACACTCTATGTGCTCGAACCCGATCGTAGCGCACCTGGTGGGCAAAACTTAGCGCATCCTATTCGGACACATGCGCCCTTCGGAAAGGGAAGTCTCCCGGTGGTAAGTTCCCCTTCTCATTTCGGTCTTTATACTCTACATAAATAGCACTATTACACTTCTCATACTATATAAAATGCTAAAGATGCGGCCATTTACATATGTACTATATAAAATGCTTTCGTGTACTTCCGGCGACCGGTCGGCTAACCTTCGTACACGTCGTCTGCTGGTCTGGGCGCACACCCCAAATGCCACGCTCTGATTGGTTACCTCACCTACTTTACAAGTAATCTTTCTCACACGTACTGTTAGACTACTTATTTAATTTAATTTTTCTCAACTTTTTAATAAATACACTGTTAATATACGCTCTTACCTTCGGACACTCATCCATGGCTTCCTACACTGTTACCTATACTTATCTATCGAATCACAGATCATCCTCAAGCCCCTACTTAACACTCTAGGCAACCCGCAATACACGTTTTAATTAAAAATCAAGGGACAGCTATTATTTATATTAATTATTTACTTCTTTTTTATTTTTATTTAATTGTTACATACGAGGCCAACTGGTGTACGGTGACCGGGCTTTATCGCTGTTATCACATCACTTGACCTCAAAGGTCAACCCGTGGCTGTTATCACATCCCACAAGCATTGTTTTACATCCCGTATGAACGATGTACGAGTCCTTTGTTACTAACTAGATGAACGAGTGTAGTCTTTGTTACTAACTAAGGCTGCTGGACCCTTTGATATATGATCTATTAACAACACAGTAGTCAGGGAAACTATGACATGGAACCCAAACCCCTTAAAATTTAGTTAAAATGTCCATAAATAGGGTTATTTGTGTACAAAATATGTTATAATTCCCTAAAAGCAATAAAATGCAGTGTCATAACAACGATATTTGTCCTAAACATTAAAAATTCCTTTAAAATACTCTTATAGAAACCTTTAAAAACTTAGTTTGAGCTCAAAACAACGTACAAAACTGATGTAACACTTGTAAATTAATTGTTTAACCTACATAGCTATTTAGTTGACTCCAAACAGTTGGCAAAGTGTAAGTAGCCAATAGGAATAAATTCTCTATAATGTTCACATTTTAAGCTTGATTTTAACAAAACCTGATGCTATTGATTCTTTGCACATTAAACAAATAAACGAATAGTTAGTTGAAATGTGTCTATTGTAGAAACTTTGGTATTAACAGTAAGAAAGTTTGGTTTCTTTTGACTATAATATACTCGATCAGAAAATGTATATACACCACTCCCAAAGACCGAAACACATGGAGAACCTAGAACACACAACATTCTTGATAGATCACCTTCCTATTCATCACATAAGACCCTTGATTATCCATCACCTATCCCTAAGACATCTGACTGACCAACTACCCACCCAATATTCTAGACTAAACACACTCTACATACAAGACCTTTGATTGACCATCTACCTACCCTACACACACAGTACTCTCGATAGACCACTCACCTCCCCATCACATAAGACATCTGACTAACCATCTACCCACCTAATATACTAGACTAACCACACTCTACACATAGTCCTCTTGACAGACCACGCACCCCTCTCGACACATAATACATTTGACCACCTACCCACCTAATATACTAGACTAACCACACTCTACATACAAGACTTTTGATTGACCATCTACCCACTCAACACACACAGACCCTCGATAGGCCACCCACCTCCCCAACACATAAGACATCTGACTGACCATCTACCCACCTAATATACTAGACTAACCACACCTTACATACAAGACCTTTGATTGACCACCTACCTACCCAACACACACAGTACCCTCGATAGGCCACACACCTTCCCAACACATAACACATCCGACTGACCATCTACCCACCTAATATACTAGACTAACCACACCTTAAATACAAGACCTTTGATTGACCACCTACCTACCCAACACACACAGTACCCTCGATAGGCCACCCACCTTCCCAACACATAAGACATCTGACTGACCACCTACCTACTTAATATACTAGACTAACCACACTCTACATACAAGACTTTTGATTGACCACTCACCTACTAAACACACAGACGTTTGATTAAACACCCACATACTCAACACAGAGTCATGTTGATAGACCAACCCACCTTCCCCAAACATAAAACCTTTGATAGACCAACCACACACTCTACAGACATAACTTAAAATACCATCACACTACCAAAAAGGCAGTCTCTTTATAGACCCCCATCTACTCAATACATGAGACACTTGGTTAACCACTCGCCTACCCAACACATAGTCCTCTTGATAGACCACTCACCCCTCCCGACACATAATACATTTGACAGACCACTTACTTAACATACAAGACTGACCATACACTCTACATCGAAGACGTTTGATTATCCACTCACCTACTCAATACACACAAAACACTTGTTTGATCACAACAATTTAACAAACACAACTGTCGATTGACACTCCACATTCCCAAAGCATCATACTACAATGAAAATAGTCCTATTGACATACCCCTACCTACCAAACATACGTACCACACAACATAAAATCATGACAACAGTCCACCCACCTACTCAACACACAACACCTCTGATAGATAATCCACCTAAACATTACATAAAACCTTACATTGACACCCAACATTCATGGATAACCTACCTACCAAACATACGAATTGACCACATTACCAAAGCATATGAAGGACCACCTACCAAACATACGTACCACACACCATAAAATCATGACTTAACAGTCCACCCACCTACTCAACACACAACACCTCTGATAGATAATCCACCTAAACATTACATAAAACCTTACATTGACACCCAACATTCATGGATAACCTACCTACCAAACATACGAATTGACCACATTACCAAAGCATATGAAGGACCACCTACCAAACATACGTACCACACACCATAAAATCATGACTTAACAGTCCACCCACCTACTCAACACACAACACCTCTGATAGATAATCCACCTAAACATTACATAAAACCTTACATTGACACCCAACATTCATGGATGACCTACCTACCAAACATACGAATTGACCACATTACCAAAGCATATGAAGGACCACCTACCATAACACACGTACCACACACCATAAAATCATGACTTAACAGTCCACCCACCTACTCAACACACAACACCTCTGATAGATAATCCACCTAAACCACTACATAAAACCTTAATCACATAGAACACCCAACTTCGATACACTACACCAAAAACCATATTACAGACCCTATAACACACCGATAAGTAAATACAAAAACCTATTGCACCACACATACCCTACCTACACACATACCGATTAACACCACATTACCAAACACAACACCTCTGATAGACACCACCTACCATACATAAAACACCATAAAACTCATACATTAACAGGATCGCCCCTACCTACTCACACACATATAAACCAATTGACTAACACCAACCCTACTCACACAGACACCTTCTGATAGAAACCACCTACCACTACATAAAACCTGATTGACCAACATCATATGACCACCACATACATAGACACCATAAAACATGACTTAACAGTCCACCCAGCCACTCAAACACAAAACACTCTGATAGATAATCCACCTAACCACTACATAAAACCTTGATTGACACTCAACATTCATGGATGACCACCTACCAACATACGAATTGACAATTCCATAAATGACCAATACAATAAACGGACCACACCCTACTCATACACAAATACCTAGACAACACCTCTAAATAGATAATCCACCAACCATCAAAAACCTTTAATGCACCAAAATTCTTGATGACCACCTACCAACATACGTACCACCCATAAACCATCCTACAGACAGTCCCCCCCCTACTCAAACACAACACCCGATAATAACCACCTAAAAATTACAAAAAACCCAAAATAAAAAATTGGGGGAAAACCCCCTCCAACATCGAATGCCCCAAAAACCCAAAAAAAACCATCCCAACTACAACCAAAAAAAACCAGACTTAACACCCCCCACCTACTCAAAACAACAACACCTTGAAAAAAACCACCAAAACATTACAAAAAACCCTTTAATTGACACTCAACTTTCATGGATGACCACCTACCATACTTACGGTACACCATAAAATCATGACTTAACAGTCCACCCGCCTACCCTCTGCACATCACAATTCCTTAGGACAGCATCCCTCCTCCCACCACTCATACCTACAGACAAATCTCCTTGAGAACTACCCATCCACCATAAAAACACTATTGCTTCATATAATCATGTTTCAAAATAACATTATTACACTGTAAGATAGGTTTAATATAGCTAAAGACCTAAAGTGTTTCCTAAAATTCTGTTTTCTCTAGAAATATGAGAGTCGTTGGTCGAAAACATCCAAACTAAACATAGAAAATAAGAATCAGCTAGTAGTTTCATAGAAATTCTGCTATACAACTAAAAAAATATGAGAAAAAATTAGGTTTAAAAACAATGAACACAGAAAAAATTAGGTTTAAAAACAATGAACACAGAAAAAATTAGGTTTAAAAACAATGAGAACAGAAAAAATTAGGTTAAAAAAAATGAACAAAGAAAAAGTTAGGTTAAAAAAATGAACACAGAAAAAGTCAGGTTAAAAAAATGAACATAGAAAAAGTTAGGTTAAAAAAATGAACATAGAAAAAGTTAGGTTAGAAAAAATCAGACATAGTTCAGTTAGGATTAGCAAAACATCAGAAAAGTAGTCTGAGCATTTACTACCGTTTGGTTGATTGCTAACCTACTTTTCGGAAAAGTTAAGGATAAGCAATCAACCTTTTCAGTTTGTTTGCTAGACTAACTTTTCTGATGTTTGCTAACCTAACTTTTCTATGTTCATTTTTTTAAACCTAACTTTTTCTTGTGTTCATTTTTTTAACCTAACTTTTTCTGTGTTCATTTTTTTAACCTAACTTTTTCTATGTTAATTTTTTGAACCTAATTTTTTCTGTTCTCATTGTTTTGAAACCTAATTTTTTCTGTGTTCATTGTTTTTAAACCTAATTTTTTCTGTGTTCCTTGTTTTTAAACCTAATTTTTTCTCATATTTTTTTAGTTGTATAGCAGAATTTCTATGAAACTACTAGCTGATTCTTATTTTCTATGTTTAGTTTGGATGTTTTCGACCAACGACTCTCATATTTCTAGAGAAAACAGAATTTTAGGAAACACTTTAGGTCTTTAGCTATATTAAACCTATCTTACAGTGTAATAATGTTATTTTGAAACATGATTATATGAAGCAATAGTGTTTTTATGGTGGATGGGTAGTTCTCAAGGAGATTTGTCTGTAGGATGAGTGGTGGGAGGAGGGTGTGTCCTAAGGAATTGTGTGTGCAGAGGTAGGCGGGTGGACTGTAAGTCATGATTTTATGTGTACGTATGTATGGTAGGGTGGTCATCCATGAATGTTGAGTGTCAATCATAGGTTTTATGTAGTGGTTAGGTGGATTATCTATCAGAGGTGTTGTGTTTTGAGTAGGTGTGTGGACTGTTAAGTCATGGTTTTATGGTGTACGTATGTATGGTAGGTGGTCATCCATGAATGTTGAGTGTCAATCATAGGTTTTATGTAGTGGTTAGGTGGATTATCTATCAGAGGTGTTGTGTTTTGAGTAGGCGTGTGGACTGTTAAGTCATGGTTTTATGGTGTACGTATGTATGGTAGGTGGTCATCCATGAATGTTGAGTGTCAATCATAGGTTTTATGTAGTGGTTAGGTGGATTATCTATCAGAGGTGTTGTGTTTTGAGTAGGCGTGTGGACTGTTAAGTCCATGGTTTTATGGTGTACGTATGTATGGTAGGTGGTCATCCATGAATGTTGAGTGTCAATCATAGGTTTTATGTAGTGGTTAGGTGGATTATCTATCAGAGGTGTTGTGTTTTGAGTAGGCGTGTGGACTGTTAAGTCATGGTTTTATGGTGTACGTATGTATGGTAGGTGGTCATCCATGAATGTTGAGTGTCAATCATAGGTTTTATGTAGTGGTTAGGTGGATTATCTATCAGAGGTGTTGTGTTTTGAGTAGGCGTGTGGACTGTTAAGTCATGGTTTTATGGTGTACGTATGTATGGTAGGTGGTCATCCATGAATGTTGAGTGTCAATCATAGGTTTTATGTAGTGGTTAGGCGGATTATCTATCAGAGGTGTTGTGTTTTGAGTAGTGGGTGGACTGTTAAGTCTGTTTTATGGTGGTGGTACGTATGTTTGTAGGTCTCATATTTTGGTAAGTGGTCTAATCGTATGTTGGGTAGGTGGTCATCCATGAATGTTGATGTCAATCAAAGGTTTTATGTAATGTTAGGTGATTATCTATCAGAGTGTTGTGTTTTGATAGGGGGTGGACTGTTAAGTCATGATTTATGGTGTTGGTACTATGTTTGTGATGGGTCTTCAGATTTTGGTAATGTGGTCAATTCGTATGTTTGGTAGGTAGGTTATCCATGAATTTTGGGTGTCAATGTAAGGTTTTATGTAATGTTTAGGTGGATTATCTATCAGAGGTGTTGTGTGTTGAGTAGGTGGGTGGACTGTTAAGTCATGATTTTATGGTGTGTGGTACGTATGTTTGGTAGGTGGTCCTTCATATGCTTTGGTAATGTGGTCAATTCGTATGTTTGGTAGGTAGGTTATCCATGAATTTTGGGTGTCAATGTAAGGTTTTATGTAATGTTTAGGTGGATTATCTATCAGAGGTGTTGTGTGTTGAGTAGGTGGGTGGACTGTTGTCATGATTTTATGTTGTGTGGTACGTATGTTTGGTAGGTAGGGGTATGTCAATAGGACTATTTTCATTGTAGTATGATGCTTTGGGAATGTGGAGTGTCAATCGTCAGTTGTGTTTGTTAAATTGTTGTGATCAAACAAGTGTTTTGTGTGTATTGAGTAGGTGAGTGGATAATCAAACGTCTTCGATGTAGAGTGTATGGTCAGTCTTTTATGTTAAGTAGGTAGAGTCTGTCAAATGTATTATGT
This sequence comes from Stictocephala bisonia, assembly GCA_035578905.1. Taxonomy (NCBI): domain Eukaryota; kingdom Metazoa; phylum Arthropoda; class Insecta; order Hemiptera; family Membracidae; genus Stictocephala; species Stictocephala bisonia. The sequence goes on along the minus strand of JAQJVL010007109.1, from coordinate 17,620 downwards.
GTCGGTATGGTATGTGGTCTGTAAAGATGCCTGTGTGTAGGGTAAATCATGAGTCTTACTACTGGATAGAAGGGTATTAGTTGTTGGTAGGTAGTTTGTACATGTGCTTATGGATGGAAATTACATGAAAACTACTTTATTGTTACTTTATAAGGCGAATTTAGGGCTATAAAGCCCTCTCTGCCACTTAATTTCATAGAATAGCTGGGTGGACAAACAAAGGTTTTATGTTTGGGGAAGGTGGGTTGGTCTATCAACATGACTCTGTGTTGAGTATGTGGGTGTTTAATTAAACGTCTGTGTGTTTAGTAGGTGAGTGGTCAATCAAAAGTCTTGTATGTAGAGTGTGGTTAGTCTAGTATATTAAGTAGGTAGGTGGTCAGTCAGATGTCTTATGTGTTGGGAAGGTGGGTGGCCTATCGAGGGTACTGTGTGTGTTGGGTAGGTAGGTGGTCAATCAAAGGTCTTGTATGTAAGGTGTGGTTAGTCTAGTATATTAGGTGGGTAGATGGTCAGTCAGATGTCTTATGTGTTGGGGAGGTGGGTGGCCTATCGAGGGTCTGTGTGTGTTGAGTGGGTAGATGGTCGATCAAAAGTCTTGTATGTAGAGTGTGGTTAGTCTAGTATATTAGGTGGGTATGTGGTCAAATGTATTATGTGTCGAGAGGGGTGCGTGGTCTGTCAAGAGGACTATGTGTAGAGTGTGGTTAGTCTAGTATATTAGGTGGGTAGATGGTTAGTCAGATGTCTTATGTGATGGGGAGGTGAGTGGTCTATCGAGAGTACTGTGTGTGTAGGGTAGGTAGATGGTCAATCAAAGGTCTTGTATGTAGAGTGTGGTTAGTCTAGTATATTAGGTGGGTAGGTGGTCAGTCAGATGTCTTAGGGATAGGTGATGGATGATCAAGGGTCTTATGTGATGAATAGGAAGGTGATCTATCAAGAGTGTTGTGTGTTCTAGGTTCTCCATGTGTTTCGGTCTTTGGGAGTGGTGTATATACATTTTCTGATCGAGTATATTATAGTCAAAAGAAACCAAACTTTCTTACTGTTAATACCAAAGTTTCTACAATAGACACATTTCAACTAACTATTCGTTTATTTGTTTAATGTGCAAAGAATCAATAGCATCAGGTTTTGTTAAAATCAAGCCTAAAATGTGAACATTATAGAGAATTTATTCCTATTGGCTACTTACACTTTGCCAACTGTTTGGAGTCAACTAAATAGCTATGTAGGTTAAACAATTAATTTACAAGTGTTACATCAGTTTTGTACGTTGTTTTGAGCTCAAACTAAGTTTTTAAAGGTTTCTATAAGAGTATTTTAAAGGAATTTTTAATGTTTAGGACAAATATCGTTGTTATGACACTGCATTTTATTGCTTTTAGGGAATTATAACATATTTTGTACACAAATAACCCTATTTATGGACATTTTAACTAAATTTTAAGGGGTTTGGGTTCCATGTCATAGTTTCTCTGACTATTGTGTTGTTAATAGATCATATATCAAAGGGTCCAGCAGCCTTAGTTAGTAACAAAGACTACACTCGTTCATCTAGTTAGTAACAAAGACTCGTACATCGTTCATACGGGATGTAAAACAATGCTTGTGGGATTGATAACAGCCACGGGTTGACCTTTGAGGTCAAGTGATGTGATAACAGCGATAAAGCCCGGTCACTGTACACCAGTTGGCCTCGTATGTAACAATTAAATAAAAATAAAAAAAGAAGTAAATAATTAATATAAATAATAGCTGTCCCTTGATTTTTAATTAAAACGTGTATTGCGGGTTGCCTAGAGTGTTAAGTAGGGGCTTGAGGATGATCTGTGATTCGATAGATAAGTATTGGTAACAGTGTAGGAAGCCTTGGATGAGTACCCAAAGCTAAGAGCGTATGTTATCTGTGTATTTGTTAAAATTTGAGAAAAATTTAATAAGTAGTCTAACAGTACGTGTGAGAAAGATTACTTGTAAAGTAGGGAGGTAACCAATCAGAGCGTGGCATTTGGGTGTGCGCCAGACCAGCAGACGACGTGTACGAAGGTAGCCGACGGTCGCCGGAAGTACACGAAAGCATTTTATATAGTACATATGTAAATGGCCGCCATCTTTAGCATTTTATATAGTATGAGAAAGGTTAATAGTGTATTTTATATAGTATAAAGACCGAATTTGAGAAGGGGAATTACCAGCGGGGACTTCCCTTCCGAAGGCACCATGTTCCGAAAGGATGCGCTAAGTTTTGCCACCAGGTGCGCTACGATCGGGTCGAGCACATAGAGTATTGCATTTATTATAGTGTATATATGAAATAATCCACAGAGTAACAACGCGCATGCGCGCCCGACCAGCAGACGACGCGTGCATCATAGGCTAAGAGCGTACGAAGGTAGCCGACGGTCGCCGGAAGTACCCGAAGGGAAAGGTCACCATATTGGATGAGGAATTTTGGGAGGGAATTTTGAGGAGAGAAAGATGTCATATTGGACAAAAAAATTCATTTTATATAGTCTAACATGGAAAAAGGCATCATATTGGACAAAAAAGTGAAGTTTATATAGTTTATCATGGAAAAAGACGTCATATTGGACAAAAAAAGTGAATTTTATATAGTATAACATGGAAAAAGACGCCATATTGGACAAAAAAAAGTGCATTTTATATAGTATAATATGGAAAAAGACACCATATTGGACAAAAAAAGTGCATTTTATATAGTATAACATGGAAAAAGATGCCATATTGGACAAAAAAAGTGCATTTTATATAGTATAACATGGAAAAAGATGCCATATTGGACAAAAAAGTGAATTTTATATAGTATAACAAGGTCAACAGTGAATTTTATATAGTATAACATGGAAAAAGATGCCATATTGGACAAAAAAAGTGCATTTTATATAGTATAACATGGAAAAAGATGCCATATTGGACAAAAAAAGTGAATTTTATATAGTATAACAAGGTCAACAGTGAATTTTATATAGTATAACATGGAAAAAGTTAGGTTAAGACTGTATTTTATATAGTGTATTTTATATAGTATAACAAGGTTAACAGTGAATTTTATATAGTATAACACGGAAAAAGTTAGGTTAAGACTGTATTTTATATAGTATAACAAGGTTAACAGTGCATTTTATATAGTATGATGTGGGAATTTGGAGGGAAATTTGGGAATTTGAGGGAAATTTGAGGTTAGGAAATTTGGCGGGAAATTTGAGGTTAGGAAAAGTGAGGTTAGAAAATTTGGCGGGAAATGGGCGCCGCCATCTTGGATCCGGTTCCGGCCGCCATCTTGGATCCGGTTCCGGCCGCCATCTTGGATCCGGTCACGTGACCGCCGCCATCTTGAAAGTCCAAAGGTCAAAGTGGGTCTCGCTTCATTATATTTTCACTACTAATGCTATAAGCATAGCATATTTTTATGTTGATTTATTTTGTATCGCAAGAAGTTGTAACAATTATTGAACTAAATTGGAAATTTAGAAATATTCTATAAAGTGTATAGTATTTTTATGTCCATGAATAACAACAATTTCCCAACTCTCTCAAGATTTTAGTAAAACTTGTATGGGAAAAGTAGTGAAATTGTATGTTATAAATATCATTAATAGTGTCAAGCAAATAAGTGTGTGTTCAGAAGAATCTTATCCCAGAAGATGTAAATGTGATTCACTAAATTGCAATTTGACTCTAAATCAATTTAACTTGAAGATGGATTTATCAGGTTAATCAATGTAACTAACCTTTTACAATAGCATACTAACCTATAATTTTTAAAATTAGACATTTTAGCCCCTGACAGATGATCAATAATTATTAAATCAATAATAAATAGATTAATACACGTAAGTAACTATAATGTTTTAATTTTTTTTATGTCCGCGTCCACACTAAATCTTTAAAGCTGTACGTACCCTCTGGGTAGTTCTAAACGAGCAACAAATCTGGATTTTGTGATCACCCAGCTATGGCAGCTATAACATAAAATAAAAAAGGCCCTTTTGAGTACCAAACTAATTTTAAATTAAAAGGCTCTGTTTTAAATGTAGTGCATTTTAACGTTGAGGGTTTGAGCAAGCCTAAGAGTGAGTGCATTAGTAGGGTACTTCATGAAAACAATGTTGTACAATATCCTTGCACTCCAAGAGACCCACATTGAAGATAATAATAGTGCAAGAGGCAATATTCCTGGATACAGACTTGTTGATGCTATAGGGCATAGGGTGTATGGTATTGCAACTTACGTGAAGCATGACATTAACAATGTGTCGGTTAGCCACAAGAGCGCTGATAGTGACATCTTTGTCTTGGCAACCCAAGTGTTGTTTATAAGCCTCCTAACATACAATGGCCTGACAATAGTATTTTGTCAGGTTTTGAACACCCTGTCTTTTATGTGGGGGACTTCAACAGTCACCATAGCCAATGGGGCTACAACATCGACGATGAGAATGGCAGAAAGCTTGCTGACAGGGCTTAAATGAACAACATTTTCCTGTCTTTGATGCTAAATGTTCAGAAAATTGTTATTCAACTCGTTGGTGTCGAGGTTACTCTCCCAACTGAAGCTTCTGCTCATGTGAACGATCATCAAGGCCAAAACCAATTAGGAAAGTTCTTGATGCTTTTCCCCACTCTCACCCAAGGCCATTACTGGTTTCATTGGGGATCAAAATTCCCATAATTCGATCTTTTTCAAGGCCTAGATGGAATTGTAATAAAGCACACTGTGAAGCCTTTACCACCAGGCTTGACGATAGCATCAGGTTCATTCCTCATAAAATAAGTAATTACGTTCATTTTATAAATCTCGTCTCGTCCATTGCTATAGCTTGCATACCAAGAGGATACAGAAAGGAGTGTATACCTGGATGAGGTAAGGAATCAGATGACCTTTACAAAGAGTTTAATGCTAACGAAAACCCCAATGCGGCTAATCTACTGCTGCACTCTCTTGACAGTAGCAGAAGAGAAAAATGGTTAAAACTCTTGGAGATGTAATCTTTACCTACAGCAGTATAGGAAGCGTGGTCACTTTTAAGGAAACTCTCTACTGGTGCATATCCAAATCAGAGACAAGTGCTCCCACCCAAAGGCCTCTAATATAGCTAAACGGATAGTCAGCTTATCAAAGTCAACCCGCCATCATTTTAACAAACACGTGCTTTACAAGTTGAGTGAAATAAAAAAAGAGTCAAATGGCAATCCCGGAAGTCTCCTGAAATTTCATGGAGGAAAGATAGACGGGCGATTTCCGCTATACCAGCAGGGAAAGCAGCCGGTCTTGACGGTATCTTTCCGGAATTTCTGCTACATGCTGGTAGCAAAGTTAAACAATGGTTTCAAGCAGTCTACAATAAGATATTAGCTACAGACATTATTCAAAAAGCATTCATGTTATGAAAAGTAGTAGCTATTCTGAAGCCTGGAAAAGAACCTGAACGAGTGGAAAGTTATCGCCTAATATCTGTTCTTAGTGTTTGTTATAAATTGCTAGAAAGGCTGTTATACAATAGAGTATCACCCATTTTTTATTCTAATGATCCAGTTGAGCAGGTTGGTTTTCGTCCTACCTGGTTTTCATCTGGTCGAAGTTGTAGCGACCAGATCCTATCTCTGACATCATTTATTGAGAATGGGTTTGAAAAGAGTTGAAAACATCTGCAGCTTTTGTTGATCTTACAGCAGCTTGTGATATAATTTGGAGCAAAGGTTTGTTGTTAAAGTTCTACAGCCTCCTTCCATGTCCCTTTCTTTTGCGATTTTTGGAGTCAATGCTTAGTGCCAGGGTAATAAAAGTATACCTCGGTCGTGAAGAAATCTCTTTCAGACATTTGAAGGATGGTCTGCCAAAGGGGTCTGTTCTTGCTCCAATTTTGTTAAACGTGTATATCGTATATATACTTACATATATCAAACGTATATACATCTTTCTAAATGATGTAAGACTCCATCATAATGACCATACACAGTACCTGGGAGTTACGTTAGATCGATTGCTGACTTTTAAAAGGCAGCTAAAAAAAAAAAAAAAAACAGCAGCTAAAATCAAAATCAAGGTATATTCAGCTGCTGAATACAGTGCTCAGATAATGGTAAATAGTGTACTCAACTTAATAGGAGTGTACTTAACTTTATGAGAGCTGTTAGTGGCAATCTCATGGCAACTTCACTTACCTGACTCCCGGTACTGTGCAATATAGCTCTTCCAGAGATAAAACGTCAGGAGACACGACTTAAAGAATTCAATAAGATCTTGAATGCCCGCACCTCCCTATTGCACAGAATCTCAAAATCTACCTCACGTCCTGCTTTCCAGTTCAGTAGTTCAAATTTCTCGCCCAATACTAGCTGGGCCATAACGTGGATTAGTTTTGATGGACGAAATAAGTTCCTTACTAACGCTCCATCAATACATGTAGTTGGAATGAGCCTTCCTCGTAGGGAATGGATACTTTTGAATCGGTTCCAAACTGACGTGGGTAGATGTAACTACTAAAAGTTTAAATGGGGATTGACACTATATCAGTCATGTGATTGCGGGGAGTATATCCAAACAATGGAATAAATAATTAAAGAGTGCCCCCTACACTCTTTTACGGAGAGATTAGCCAGCATAAACAGACTCAGTGAGGCAGGTCGTAAATGGCTCGATGGATTGGATTTAGCTTTGTGACAGGAGATCACTTTTATTTTATATACTACATGACTTTTGGATCTTAGTCCAAGTATATACCATAGCTTTAAAAAAATACTAAACGGTAGCTGACAATAAACCATACGATAAATCTAAATATATAAAAAGACAAGTCCTGACGCACTAACAGATTCAACATCACCCAGCAAAATCCATATAAGATAGAGACATGAAATTTAGTACATATGTTTACCTTATGCTTTAGAGACGCAATAAGAAAGAATTTATCGAAATTTCATTCCTAAGGGGTACAAACAGCCCCTCGAAATTTCCTATTTTTCATAAGAATTACATTGGGTTGATTTTAGTAAATTAATAACAGCTGTGTTATAAATAAATAAACATGTTTATTTTGTATGTTTGACATTTTATATATTGATGCATTAAAAGTTTAATCTTTAGCTGTTTAACAAAAACTAAAGAACGCGTTTGAGGCTTAAAAATAGCATTGGGTATTTATAATAATAAATAGATACCAACGCAAGTAATGTAAGTGAAATACTGTTATTAAATTTAAACCCGTGATTTTACGTTAATCTACTATTATTTTTAGTCAAAAGTCACATGCCAAGGCTGAAGTGTATCGAGCGCAGCAAGAGTCGGGGTTGGCACGGGAAGCGTGCGGGGTGTTCCCCTAGTATCTCTATAATTTTTATTTTTAAAAAAAATGGTCATGTGAGGTACATCCTATTGAGTCCATATTCTTTGAACAGACATTAATGTTTTTTGTGTTTTTCTGTTTGTTTTTTTATTATTTTTTTTTATCTGTTTTAATAGAGTTTACTCTTATCTTATAGAATTGTTGGCAATATTAACCCAACGAAGAGCTAAACAATATATGAAACGTGAAAATGAGGGGCCGCTCCAAGATGGTCTCCTTCCCAGTTTCGTTGCGTCTACGTCGTCTGAGGAATCGAGCAGCTAATTCGAATATGCCGGAATATATTCCAATCAGCTGATTTCCCGTAGTGCCCCACATCAACTACAGTAAAGCAATAGTTTGCATCTGCTAAAGCCATCAGAACTGAGACCCATCCCCCCCCCCACCAAAGCTGGGAAGCGTGCCCACTGGGGGATGGCTCAAAACGAGTAAAGCGATGGGATCACGGGTGGCCGTTGGAGGGTCAAGATAAAACTCGGCAGCTGAGCAAAACTAATTTTTATTATCAAGCAAGCAAAATTTAAAAAATCAAAAAAATGGCAGAAGGCCACAATGTTAATTCGCAGTTAAATAAATAACAATAAACACTGAAATTAACAAGAACAACAAACTATACAAATACCAAACTTAACAATTAACAAAAATATGGCCTATCTGCAGCCTAGCTTGAGACACCCAAAACGTAAGCCAAATTTATTAACAAATTTAAAAGTGAAAATTTATAAAAATTTTGGTCTCACCAATTAAGCCGGCAATTTGGCCCACATCCCTTGATTCCACCGAGGCCCGGGAGTTAGCCGGAATCCCGGGGCAGCTCCGAATTAGAAATTAAGCAAAGCACAATAAGCCCCTTTTGGTGAAAGTTCAAAATTAAATAAACAATTTGAAAAAAAATATAAAACGCTACCGTTCTAGTAAAAAGTCACTTCAAGATATCTATAATACAATTAACAACAAAAAAAATAAATAACGATAACTAGGCCTAAACATATAAATAAATAATAACACGATTTAACAATGGGGACCTAACAAATATAAAATCTAAAAAAATAACCAAATACACTAATTAAACTAAATAACAATAAATATAGATATAAATAAATATTAACATCAAAAAAAAATCTTTGGGTATTTTAAAAGTTTTTCCCTCTTTAATAAAAAAAATAATTAAGTCCCCATGGCTGTGTTGCAAAAATCACTTTTCTAGTTTTTAGGCCTAGGCCACATATAGTTCCACAGATTTTTTTTCTTCTTCTTTTTTCTTATATTTCACTGCCCTTTTCTTTTTTGTTTTTCTTTTTATAAATTAAAAATCCACATCAAAACCCCCAGCTCAGCCGCCGGGAACAAAAACTGGAACACACTGACCTGAGGACAGAAGAACAACACCCAGATGTAGGGATGGCAGCGTAGTCGAGACCTAGGTTCTACGACATGGTCCTCAGGCCAGGCTGGCAGTGCAGAAGGTTGAACTTTCCCCGGACGACAGGCTGAGGGCTGAACGTCCCACTCAAGGACCCTGGACTGCAACCAGACCACAGCACATTAAAAGCAGTACAGCCAACCCCCAAAATACTATACATAACCCCTAATACATGACATGGCAAAACAAAACAGGAACAGACAAAATTGTACAGGATTGGAGCACCCTAGAAAATAAAAGATAAATTTTTAGGCTATGACTAATTATGTTGGAAACTCAGATTTAAGACAAATTACAAATTAACAAATTATAAAAGACGTATATGGAACTAAAAATGACAAACTGAAAACTAGGCTATGGATACAGGAGCAATAGGTTATAACATGAAACTCAAACGGAACAGCTAGGCTAGGTAATTGGCAAAGAACAAAACTACGGTAAATTGGTAACTCCAACCGTAAAAAGGCTCAACAAAACATTATACAGAACTACTATTGATAATAAAGGCAGATATAAAAAGCAATTACGGTAAAAAAATAACATGGAGCACGTGGCTCAAACCTAGGTTAACAAAACTAGAAAAAGAAAATAAATTTCACAAAACTCTGAAAACACAAGTAAGCCCGTTGAAAATTATTTAAACAAAAGTATTTTCACCAAAAGGGTGAGTAGATATTAAAACATACAAAATGAACACTTACGTTTTAGTGTCTCTCAGCCACGCATAGTCAAGTTGATCGGCAGCAAAGAAAACTGAACAGACAGGACCACCTGACCGAGGCTGGAACCAGGAACGAAACGGATCGAAGCCAACGGCCACCAAATTACGCGAAACGCCGGGCAAAAGCGAATCTCAGGCAGCCTGGCAGACAACGACGAAAAAAACGAAACTGTACCGGTCCAAGACCCGGTACAACCTCCCTCTGCAAAACTCAACACACCCAGGCAGGGGAGAAAACTCGGTACCTCAGGGAACCAAACGGAAGACGAAGACCTCCAAAGAGTGGTGCTCCAAGGACGCCAAAGAGAATCTAAGAGGGGAAACCCCTCGAACAGGGAGCGAACTACCCTGACTGTCGGGCCCGACAAGAAAAAAGAGAGAAAGACTCTCTTAGAACAGCCACCTAGGGCGCAGAGGTGATCAATCTCTTTGCCCCAAGAAACCCCCAGGAAAACCAACTCCTGGACCAACCGTTCCCCGGAAAGCCTTAAGCTGTGACACATGGGCTTTCCTGAACACCCTGCCTGACTAGGGATCAACCAGCAGAGCAGTCACCGGTGACAAAAACCTGTCGATGCGGTGGGGACCAGACCACCGATAGCACAACTTTGCAGCTCTTCGTTCCGCGGCCGAACTGACCGGGTGAGCCTGACAAAGAACCAGATCTCCAACCTGAAAAGGGTTAGGAGTACGACCCTTATCATACCTCCTCCTCACTCTCTCTCTAGCACGTAGCAGGTTGCGCCGAGCAGCCCGCCACGTGGACACTACGTCAGTGGCACCTGGCGTAGGTAGAAGATCCTCTAGCCTCCACAAGTTGGACAAAGGGTTGTTAGGAGGGTAGCCATGTAGAATCTCGAAGGGAGTGGCATTGTGACTCTCATGCTTGGAAGAATTAAAAGCAAGCTGGAGCCAAGAGAGACTCTCATCCCAGGTGTTCTGCTTCTCAGCATGGAAGGTAATAAGGGCAGACCGAAGATTGCGGTTGAACCGCTCTGCATGAGAAGGCTGTGGGTAATACGGAGAGGTAGTCACATGCCGGATACCATTGCCAAAACAGAACCTACGAAACTCGTGTGAGGTAAACTGGCTACCGTTGTCGGACACAAGAGTGGAAGGCACACCAAAGTGCTGGAAGAGTTGGGACTGGAGAGCACGGATGGTGAGCTTAGCCGTGGCACTCCGAAGTGGGAAAAGCCAAACGAACTTCGAGAAAGCATCCACACAAACAAGTAGGTAGGAGCTACCTGACTTGCTACGGGGAAAAGGACCCACGTAGTCGATGAACACCTTCTCAAAAGGACGCTCAGAAAATAACAACCCTAACTTTGCATTCTGACTAGGCTTGCTGAGAGAGCACAGGTGACAAGCCCGCACTCTGCCTGCAACATCCCGGTCCATGCCCTTCCAGATGAAGTACCTACGAATCTTAGCGATGGTCTTATGAATGCCAAGATGACCGCCCACAAGAGAAGAGTGATAATATTGAAAGACCATCGGTATTAGATGACTAGGCAGCACAACACGGGGTTCACCCCTCTGTCGAGGACGGCAACAGAGTACCCCTTTGGACAGAAAATAGGGAGGGTGGGCACCTCCCTCTTGAAGCTCACCTAAGATGACTGACAGCTCGGGATCTTTCTGCTGATGGGACAGTAGGTCGTCAAAAGCCAGAGGAAAATCCAGAAGAACAGCACCACACTGAGCAACAGCCTCAGTCGGTGGATCACTGGGTTCGTGGTACATGCGGGAAAGAGCATCCGCGATGACATTCTGGGTACCCCTAAGATGTTGAACTCGGAACTTAAAGGCAGAAATTTTGACCACCCAGCGACCAATTTTCCCGAGCTGTCGGGGATGGGCAAGAAGCCAAGACAGTGCCTGGTTGTCCGTCTCCAGCAAGAACTCAGCGTGTTCCAAGAAACGCCGAAACTTGTCCGTACCAAAGACAACAGCCAGACACTCTAACTCATAGATGGAAGAAGCTTTCTTTTCCTGGTGAGACAACGTCCTCGAAGCAAAAGCGATGGGCTGCCTGACCCCATCAAACTCCTGAGAAAGAACAGCAGCAATGGCGGAGGAGGAGGCATCAGTCTGAAGAATAAATTCTCTGCTGAAATCAGGCATACGCAGGACAGGAGGTTGCATGATAGCCTCCTTGAGAGCATCAAAGGCAGTCTGCTGAGCTTGGCCCCACACAAAAGGGACACCTTTCTTTCGCAGCTCGTTCAACGGGGCAGCAAGCTCGGCCACGTTAGGGATGAAGCGACGGTAGAAATTCACCATCCCCACAAAACGGGCAATCCCCTTGGCATCTCTGGTAGGCGGAAAATCCCGAATGCCCTGGGTCCTCGCAGGATCTATGCAGACGCCTCGAGAAGATATCAGATGACCCAGAAAAGAAATCTCAGGACGAGCAAAAGTGACTTTCTCTGGATTGACGGTAAGGCCAGCTGATTTAAGGAGACTAAGAACTTCCTCCAGATGTTGCATGTGTTCCCCGAAAGTCTCACTGTAGACAAGAAGGTCGTCCAGGTAATTGAAGACAAACTTGAACTTCACATCATGGAAGATGGAATCAAGCAGACGAGTAAGAGTCTGGGCACCCACAGCAAGACCCATAGGAACCCTAGTGAACTGGTAAAGATTCCAGGGAACACAGAAGCTAGTCATAGGCCGTGATTCCTTCTTCAATGGAATCTGATGGTAGGCCTGGTTCAAATCGAAAACACTGAAAAACTTAGCCTTACCGAACCAATCAAACGCAGAATGCAAATCAGGCAGAGGTACCGAGTCAATAGCGACCTTAGCGTTGAGCCTCCAATAATCCATCACAAGCCTAGACTTACCATTAGGCTTGGGCACAAGAAAAGCTGGACTGGCATAAGCAGAACGAGACGGTTCAATCACACCCTTGCTCAGAAGATCCTCAATCATAGCCCTCATAACCTCCATCTTTGGGGGAGCAAGTTTGTACGGATGACTTCTAACTGGCTGAGCATCGGTGAGGTGGATCTCATACTCCAGAATAGAAGTGACCCCAAGCTCAGGCGTAAGCACATCAGGAAACCGCAAACACAGGCTCCTAATGGCCTCCGCCTGCTCAGGGGGGAGATGACCAACCGGATCCACCTTGGGTTGTTCGGGCTCACAACCCACCTCTCTGACTGCAGGAGGGCAGTCAGAATCACCTACTAGAGGCACCAAAACTCGCCGATTAAACTTGAAAAACATCTGGCGCTTCTGGAGGTCAAGCACCATACCACTCTTAGAAATAAAGTCTGCCCCTAGGATACAAGAAACCGCCAGGTCCTTGGCAACAAGAAAACCCCACCTCCAGGAAAATCCTTCAATCTTAAAATGGAAAAACGCCTTTAGAATTATAGGTAGAATTAATTAGAATTATGGGATGCCGTCCAGCAGGTAATAGAAGAAGGCTCGGTGTGCCTGACAAGTCCTAAGGCGTCAAGGGACTCAAAAAGAGAAAGGCTGATGATACTGCATGCCGAACCAGAATCAAGAAGGGCTCGACACACCGTACCACCAAAAGATACAAAAACGCCAGGACACACCGAGTTGACCGCACTAAGTCCCAGGGAAGCCATGCCAGCAAGGCCCGAAAAATCCCCGACACTCCTGCTATGGGCACGTGTCAAAGGCAAATGGCCACGGTCACTCGCAACAACGCGGGGAGCTACTGTGGAGGCAACCCCCCGCGCTGAGCGTTTCCCGCCCCACAACCTCGAGCACGTGGACAGTCACGACGAATGTGACCAGGTTGGCCACAAGCAAAACACACAACAGGAGGCCGAGAACCACGACCCTCCACTGGCCGACTCACACCTACAGACATAGCCAGTCGACGGGTGGGGAGAGCACGATGACTCTCAGAATCCCTCCCTTGCTGGTCTGAGAACTGCACGCTGCGCGAAACAATGCACAGCTGATGCAGCTCCCGAAAAGTCGAAGGAACACCAGCAAAAACCAATCTGCACCGTTCTTCGGGAGAAATGCCATCCAGGATGACACGAACGGTGTCAGCTTCAGAAAGTGTGAGGCGCAACGCTTGACGAGCTTCCTTGACTTAAGAGAAATAGGCTGCCAGAGACTCGCCCCTACCCTGCGACCGATAAAATCTGTCCATGACCATCCTCTCCCTGAGTCGAATGGGAAGAAACGATGACAGCAACTCTCGATGGAACGAGTCCACCGAGGCATCACTGGCCAAGACAGAACTCAGCAACTCCCCAACGGGACCTCTGCAATAAGGGAAAACCAGACGAAGCAAGTCCCCCGCCTGCATGCCGGGCATCTCACTAAGTCTGAGAAAGGCCACTAGGAACTTAAGAAGCTCCTCAGGATCCATCCCATCGATCACAGGGAGATTCTGGATCATGGGCGTGAGAGGGTTAGGTAGCTTGTGGTAGCTCAGCTGCAGAAGAGCAGGTGAACCCAAAGAAGCAGCAGGAACGGCAGCTGGAGCCGAACCACAAGCGACCTCAACAGAAACGCCTGCAGGCTCAGAAGGAGCCTCAGGCACAGTGAGAGCCATTGTCTCAGCCTGCGGCCTCGACACGTTAGGCGAAAGCGCGAAAGTAGGCCGCTGACCCAGACCCGTAGGAGTCGTGGAACCGGAGAGTGCCTGAAAAATCTCCTCAAGCCTAGATACATTCTCCAAGATCCACGCCCTATCCGATGGCTCCAACCCCGGTGCCCGGTTGACCAGCCTTAAACGGGCAAGCAGATGCCCCAAACGTGCAAGGCGGCAGGCCCGGTCACGACCTACTGGAGGTTCAAACTGCAAATCTTCCAAAACCCCTTCCCAATCTTCCACCTTACGTTTACAAACAGACAACTCATCACCAACCTCCAGTAGATCAGACCAATCCACCACCGTACCCGCGGACAACTGCTCCCGCAGCAACCTCCGGAGATTCAGAACATCACCCTCCGGAGTCACACCACGCGACCTCAACTCAAAAATTAATTCCTCCTTGACTAGGAGCGCAACATTCTGCAGATAGGCCATCTCGCAAAACAAAATTCTCAACAGTACACAAAAACGACAACTCCAGGGTCCAAGACGAACAAAACCCTCAGCCTACCTAACCACTGCCGACCACTCCAAACCCCCCATGAAACCCATTCAACAAAGTAACCAAGCGGATTGCCTAGTTTTTTTTTTTTTTTTTTTTTTTTTATATATAAGTTAAATTATTTATTTGGTTTTCTAATTGCTTTTCTTTCTAAATAATTATTTATTTGTTCCTTTATTTTTATTTATTTTTTTTTTTTTGATTTTTTTTTTTTTTTAATTACCAAGCCACCTTGACGGTAGGTCGGCCAACCCTGACCTACTAACAGACAACCACCCACCGTCAACCACCAAGAAAGAATCAATTTTTTTTTTTTTTTTTTTTAGGCAACCACGCTCTGCTACCAATTAAGACCCATCCCCCTCCACCAAAGCTGGGAAGCGTGCCCACTGGGGGATGGCTCAAAACGAGTAAAGCGATGGGATCACGGGTGGCCGTTGGAGGGTCAAGATAAAACTCGGCAGCTGAGCAAAACTAATTTTTATTATCAAGCAAGCAAAATTTAAAAAATCAAAAAAATGGCAGAAGGCCACAATGTTAATTCGCAGTTAAATAAATAACAATAAACACTGAAATTAACAAGAACAACAAACTCAACAAATACCAAATTTAACAATTAACAAATACATGGCCTATCTGCAGCCTAGATTGAGACACCCAAAACGTAAGCCAAATTTATTAACAAATTTAAAAGTGAAAATTTATAAAAATTTTGGTCTCACCAAATAAGCCGGCAATTTGGCCCACATCCCTTGATTCCACCGAGGCCCGGGAGTAAGCCGGAATCCCGGGGCAGCTCCGAATTAGAAATTAAGCAAAGCACAATAATCCCCTTTTGGTGAAAGTTCAAAATTAAACAATTTGAAAAAAAAATATAAAACGCTACCGTTCTAGTAAAAAGTCACTTCAAGATATCTATAATACAATTAACAATAAAAAAAATAAATAACGATAACTAGGCCTAAACATATAAATAAATAATAACATGATTTAACAATGGGGACCTAACAAATATAAAATCTAAAAAAATATAACAACCAAATACACTAATTAAACTAAATAACAATAAATATAGATATAAATAAATATTAACATCAAAAAAAAAATCTTTGGGTATTTTAAAAGTTTTTCCCTCTTTAATAAAAAAAATAATTAAGTCCCCATGGCTGTGTTGCAAAAATCACTTTTCTAGTTTTTAGGCCTAGGCCACATATAGTTCCACAGATTTTTTTTTCTTCTTCTTTTTTCTTATATTTCACTGCCCTTTTCTTTTTTGTTTTTCTTTTTATAAATTAAAAATCCACATCAAAACCCCCAGCTCAGCCGCCGGGAACAAAAACTGGAACACACTGACCTGAGGACAGAAGAACAACACCCAGATGTAGGGATGGCAGCGTAGTCGAGACCTAGGTTCTACGACATGGTCCTCAGGCCAGGCTGGCAGTGCAGAAGGTTGAACTTTCCCCGGACGACAGGCTGAGGGCTGAACGTCCCACTCAAGGACCCTGGACTGCAACCAGACCACAGCACATTAAAAGCAGTACAGCCAACCCCCAAAATACTATACATAACCCCTAATACATGACATGGCAAAACAAAACAGGAACAGACAAAATTGTACAGGATTGGAGCATCCTAGAAAATAAAAGATAAATTTTTAGGCTATGACTAATTATGTTGGAAACTCAGATTTAAGACAAATTACAAATTAACAAATTATAAAAGACGTATATGGAACTAAAAATGACAAACTGAAAACTAGGCTATGGATACAGGAGCAATAGGTTATAACATGAAACTCAAACGGAACAGCTAGGCTAGGTAATTGGCAAAGAACAAAACTACGGTAAATTGGTAACTCCAACCATAAAAAGGCTCAACAAAACATTATACAGAACTACTATTGATAATAAAGGCAGATATAAAAAGCAATTAACGGTAAAAAAATAACATGGAGCACGTGGCTCAAACCTAGGTTAACAAAACTAGAAAAAGAAAATAAATTTCACAAAACTCTGAAAACACAAGTAAGCCCGTTGAAAATTATTTAAACAAAAGTATTTTCACCAAAAGGGTGAGTAGATATTAAAACATACAAAATGAACACTTACGTTTTAGTGTCTCTCAGCCACGCATAGTCAAGTTGATCGGCAGCAAAGAAAACTGAACAGACAGGACCACCTGACCGAGGCTGGAACCAGGAACGAAACGGATCGAAGCCAACGGCCACCAAATTACGCGAAACGCCGGGCACAAGCGAATCTCAGGCAGCCTGGCAGACAACGACGAAAAAAACGAAACTGTACCGGTCCAAGACCCGGTACAGAACAATAGAAAAAAACTTTTTGTAATTAAAAAACAATTACCCACTTTCTTCAGATTTCATCACACGAATGTGTTTACCATCCAGTGCCCCTATACAGTTAGGGAAATTAGCTCTGGTTTCAAATTCCTCGGCAATATTTTGTCTCCATCATCCCTAAGCAATGTCATTATGGAGTGAAACTAACCATGTTTCAAACGAACTGCATTCAGGGGATGAACTCCAAATCTGCGTGTCCTCTTCTTTTTCAGATACGATCGCACGGCAATAACTAGCAACAGGTCCTCCTCACTCATTGGAGCCATCCTGACAACTGAATTTTGTCGTTGGTCGTTCAAGTGTGGCACCTCCCGCGATCAGGTCGCGAATAAAAATAGTCGCGACGACCAGGTCGCCAAGTGTGGCCGTAGCCTAAATCGTCACAGCGGACAACGAGCGTCCAGTTCCTCAATGGCAGGATGCAGTCGACCTGTCGGATGATGGACTTAAGAAGACGATGTAGACGTCCTTTATATAATCACATCTTCATACATGAAATTTGAACCTTCTAACACTACATGAAATTTGGTCGACATCAAGAGATAGCTTGATATGCATATGATCCATTGTTGAAATTAAATAAATCAACATATCAGTTGGCCAATACTAATATATTCAGCAACATTATAAATTAAAATATCCAAA
>JAQJVL010007108.1:0-25525 GCA_035578905.1 Stictocephala bisonia | reverse complement strand
CCCCACATTCTGAATTCAAGTGGTTACAACAACAAGAAATCGATATATTAAATTATTACAAACGTACTCGACGACTCTGACTAGCACCTATTTTTGAGTCGGGTACGATAAACCACTGGACCACGCGGGGTTGATAGCTTTTTTGTCTAATTTGTTTAATATATATTTATATTTTAGGAAATTGCTGCTGGGAGCGCTGGTAGCAGCGCACAGCTGTTTCATGTAGCAATTCCTTGCGCATGCATCGTAGGCTAAGAGCGTACGAAGGTACCCGATGGTCCCCAGAAGTACCCGAAAGCATTTTATATAGTTAACAAGGGAAAGGCCGCCATCTTTTCGGCGAGGGAATTTGGATGGAATTTGGGGAGGGAATTTTCCCATTGGGTACCGAGTCTGAGTTGGCGTGAGAGGGAAAAACGCCTTATTTGGATCCGGCTGGGGCCGCCACAATGGTCGAAGGAAAGTCTTGTAGGAGTTCTTTTGTTAGTTCCTTAGTATGATTGATCCATGTTTTTAACCGGGTTTTATTAACCACGTTGATTTAACCCGGGCTTTAATAACCAACGTTGTGTTAACCCAGGGTTTAATAACTCACGTTGTGTGTTAACCCGGGTTTTATTAACCCACGTTGAATTTAACCCGGGCTTTAATAACCCACGTTTTGTTAACCCAGGTTAGTCCAACCCAACTGTAAATAGAGTGAATTTTGGCAAAGAGTACATTTTATATAGTATAACGAGGGAATTTGAGGGAAAATTTGGCGGGAAATTTTGGGAGGGGGAGGGTGGTAGCACTGTGTCCGGGCCCCGCCGTCTTGGACCCGGGGACCGCCGCCTAGGACAAAAAAAAGTTCATTTTATATAGTATAGCTAAGCTAAGAGTGTTTTTTTATTAGTATAACATGGTAAAAGTTAGGTTAAGAGTGTATTTTATATAGTATGATGTGAGAAAAAAAAGTTCATTTTATATAGTATAGTTAAGCTAAGAGTGTATTTTATATAGTATAACATGGTAAAAGTAGGTTTAAGAGTGTATTTTATATAGTATGACGTGGTAAATGTTAGGTTAAGAGTGTATTTTTTATAGTACAAAAAGGGAAAATTTTAGGGAAATTTTGGGAATTTGTGGGGAATTTTGGGAGGGAAAGTTCCCAACAGGTTGGCAGGACTGAGGGTCGCCATCTTGGATCCGGTCATGTGGCCGCCGCCATCAAAATCAATCAAAATCAAATCAAAGTCAATCAAAATCAAATCAAAGTCAATCAAAATCAAATCAAAGTCAATCAAAGTCAAATCAAAGTCAATCAAAATCAAATCAAAGTCAATCAAAGTCAAATCAAAGCCCATTAAAAATCAATCAAAATCAAATCAAAATCAATCAAAATCAAATCACAGCCCATTAAAAATCGATTAAGGTTAATCAAAATCAAATCAAAGGTCCAATCAAAATCAAATCAAAAAGCCCATTAAAAATCAATCAAAATCAAATCAAAGTCAATCAAAATTCCAAATCACAGCCCATTAAAAATCGAAAAAAGGTCACGTGACCTTCCCCCACCCCCGACTCTTCATGGGACGTTTGTCAATGGCCCATATTATATCTACTAATAAATAAATAAATTTACATACAACAAACTTATTTCAACCTACTTTAAAATAGATATTTTAATTGTATATATTAATTTGTCGAAATTGTTTACTGTAAAAATAACACTAGTTCTCATTATTTTTATATTTATTGATAACTTTTAATATTTTATTCATTATATATTATATTATTATATTATTATATTTATTTTTATTTATAATAAAATTTCTTATATATTTATATTTCTGTTTTTATGACTTTGTGACTGTGACTGCAACCCAGTCGTCAAGCAGGATCCGTGGGAACTCTACAAGGACTTTATGTGGCTAGAACATGACATTAGTAAAAGATGGCATGCTAAACCACGTAACGAATTCGAATGTCAATGGTACGAAGACGACATGAAGTTTATGCGTGAAGAAAACCCGATAATTAGGCAGCATTGGAAGTAGATAAATTCTGAACAGAAATATCTCCAGGCATACCTCGACACTGTGGATTGGATGGACCTAAAGAATTTTGTACGTGGAATCCATTACAACAGGGAATTTCGTAAGAGAAAACCTGCAGATGTAGAAATGGAAAAGCACATAGCGCAAGAAAAGAGACTGCGGGAAAATTTCATACTTTGGTTTCCTTCGCCTTTTATGAAAAATAGAAACAACTCACTTAAGGGAGCACAGACGTGCAGGAGGTAGCAATAAGAAGAACGTCGGCTACCACTTTCCGCAGCGGGGAGGGGCTGTGGAATCTCTTAAAAACCAATAAATATTTTGGTTTACAAAAATCTTAATCAGTTATGAATTGGACACAATTCAATCCAGTTATGAAAGTGAGAGAAATCATCGCCAAAGAGCTACACGCTCCAGCCAGAAGAACATTTCCCACCAGACCTGTAAACCCGGGTGTTATTAACCCACGTTGATTTAACCCAGATTTTATTAACCCACGTTGTGTTAACCCGGATTTTGCTAACCCACGTTGATTTAACCCGGGCTTTAATAACCCACGTAAGGTTAACCCAGGTTCACCTGCATTGCTATAACCCGAGTTAGCCCAACCCAGACTATAAATAGAGTTGTTTTCTAAATTCTTTATTATTTTTAAACATGAATTCAAATGAACAAGATCTTGTATCAGCTTTGGCTTCCACTGTAGCTGAGAAAGTTCAAGCCTTAAAAATGTCTTTAATTCAAGGTAACGATGCACATAGTGAAGTTGGGAGGGATCTAATGTCATGGTTACAGTTTAGTATAAAAAACTTGAATGGTGCAGCTGACCATACTTATGGGATCACTTTCGATAAAGGAAGCGAACAATTTAAAATGGGTACACAGTCAGTTAAATTTGAAGGAAATAACATCTTGATTGACGGTAAGGTATATCCTGGGTCATCTGATCTATTCGAGTTAGTTTTTATGAGGAAACCCATAAAAACATCAATTAAAGACTATAGAGATGGAGATTTGGATTCGCACAGGGAAATGTTGCTGCAAACAAAATCCTATATAAATCCTAATAATGGAATGGTGAAAGGAAGCAGGGGTCTTAATTATAAAAACATTATTAAACCTTTAATTAACGGTTTAACACAAATAAGTGAGGAAAGTAGTACAATGTATGTAAATAATCCAGTAGACAGTACTTTTCGTCCTAGGTAACATGTTCACAATAACTCCAGATAGGTTACCTGTTAACATTAGGTAGGTATCAGTGGGATGAGATGAAAACAATTCACTTGATGCAAGATAAGGGTGGGGAGACGTATAGTTCAATGAGCATGATTTACTTTGTAGTCGTTCTGCGATTGGAAATGCACAATGGACAAGAGAGTAAAGAGTACATGTATTACAAAGGGATGTTTTTTAATGAGTTCTTCTCATCTCAGGTTAATTTTACTCTGAGCTGGGACGATACTTAAATTCTATTTTAGTAAGACAGTGATTGCGTTTGTTGATTGCCTCATAAATAAAGGCGGGATAATACACTGGAGTCCATGACAGTGATGGATTATTACGCGCGAGAATATTTAGAAGAAATTAATAGGAGTGCGGATATTAAAGACTTTTCATAGATCTCTTTCCAGATTTGTTCAGACAGAGATAAGATGCATTTTGACTAGACTTAGCTTTATAAATTTAAACTACTGGACCTTCCTAATAAAGGTTTTAGAGATGTTTACTGTTTGTTATAATTGTTGTTGCATACTACTAACACAGTAATATTCAATGGCACCATATTAAAAGACAAATACTAAAAATATTAAACAATATAAAGACTTACAATAATAAAGTTTATTTTAGGTAGTTAAAATCTTTAGCTGATAAAATAGTCCTGTTTTACAAAAAGTATATGTTTTAAACAATAAATGTAGGTTTTCCTTAGTACATTTAGCAAACGTGTTGTGTCTTTGCTCTGAATGTTTTTTTTAGACAATTTATATCTGCAGACTGTTTGGTGTGACGTAATTGGACTGGGATGTATAGTACCTGTTTCGTCCTACTTGAATTAACAATTGTTGTGTGTTCTTGGAGAAAGTACTTCAACATGTAGTCCTTGTTCGTTTGCTTTTGTGTGATAGATCTAACGCTCGTGTCTCTCGGAATCTGTAGTTCCATGATAGTGTGCTTGGGTCTGGCTGGGTATTAGTTCAAACCTGGGTTCACCGTAACCTGTGTGGTATGTGGTATGTGTGTGTGTATAGTGTGTGCTGCTCCCATAACCGTAACGTCGAGGGTTGAGGGCGCCCAAAATTCAATAAAAAATAGCGGATGTTTCGCTAAGCTCATGCCATCGTCAGATACGACATAAGACATGAGGCAGGTCTCTGCAGCTTGGGGGCTGGGGATCTAAGTCTCGTATGACAAGCTTGAGTCGTAGAGTTTTGAATCTAGTTAGTGACTAATGGAGCCTCTAGTACGGTAGGACGTGTATCTGTGATGTGGTGTGAAGAACACTCTATGGCTGTGACTTAAACTTTGTAACCCCTACAAGGGAGTTTCCTAGTGTGTTGTAAGGGACTTTTTAGTAACAAGATAAATATAGTATTAGAAAAATATTAAAAGCACGCTATTTGTGAAGTTTTTGCGTCCACTTTTGAAATGGCTTCTCACAAGTGTAAAAGTTGGTGGGCATAAGATGCTTAGATTTTGATTTAGGGGTTCCAAAAAAAAGTTATAAAGAAAAAATAACACAAAAATTATACTGGGGGTAGCAATTTTGTTTATGGAGTGGCTATCACTCGTAGCTTGCGATGGTTGGGGCTAAGATACTTAGGTTATGTCTATCCGTACCACAGAGGTGGTATATGGTCTAGAAGCTCAATATGGGAGCCTCTTTGTTGAACCTTAAAAATCATAAAGACACGACTCTGAGACTGGTAGAGGAGGTTGACGTTCCTTCAGAGGCTTTTGTCACTAACAGCTTCATCTATCCGACTCCATACAGGGTGAGTATCTTACGTAATTTGTTTGTGCTTGCTGATAAGTAGGCAGTTAAGCCCTGTAGGTTGTCGATCGACAATATACGTACTCGATAAGGATGCAGTGGGGCGCATTTGCACAGAGTGCCAAATAACGCTATTGTGTTATGTTGTGTGTTTGATTCATGAGTCTACTATTAGTTATGAATTTGGTACATCATATAGTTTTAGACATCGCTCGCACAGATCGAATTAAACATAGAACACCTTGTATCGAGTGTTTACGCATTCCGACTTCTTAACACCACTTCTCTCTGATTTCTCGATCCCTCAATCAACAGCCTAAGCAGTTACCTTCGTATACTCGATTTGAAACAATCACTTTTATGGAAAAGCCTTAATGTAAGTGAAGCTCCCCCACTCCCTTCATTTCTGGAATCTCTAGTGGTCCATTGTTTACTACAACAAGAAATCGATATATTGAATATTACAAACGTATCTCGACGACTCGGACAGCTAGCACCTATTTGTGAGTTTCGGCGTACGATAACCACTGCGGGACCACGCGGGGTTGATTAGCTTTTTGTATAATTTGTTTAATATTATATTTATATTTTTAGGAAATTGCTGCTGGGAGCGCTATTCGGTAGCAGTTACGCCACAGCTGTTTCATGTAGCAATCCTTGCGCTATGCATCGTAGGCTAAGAGCGTAACGAAGGTAGCCGATGGTCGCCAGAGTACCCGAAAGCCACTTTTATATAGAGATAATACAAGGGAAAGGGCCGCCTCACCTCTTTCCAGCGCGACAAGCGCCGAATTTGGATGGATTTTCGGGAGGGAACTTTTCCCATTGGGTACCGAGTCTGAGTTGGCTCCGTGAGAGGACAACTTACCGCACACGCGTCCGCCTGGATCAGGCTGGGGCCGCACACGTATGCCCTCGAAGGAATAGTACTTGTAGCGCCTCCCGCTTCTCTGATGTTAGTTTCTTTGTATGATTGTCAATGTTTTTAACCCGGGTTTTATTAACCCACGTTGATTTAACGGGCTTTATAACCAACGTTCAGTGTTAACCCAGGCTCTTCCCAACCTGGTCGCACATCCCGTTGTGCTTAACCCGGGTTTTATTACACCTACCAACGAATATCAAATAACCCCGGGCCTTTAATACACCCCACCGCCTTACCCCCCCCCCCCCCCCCCCCCCCCCCCCCCCCTCCCCCCCCCCCCCGCCCCCCCCCCCCCCCCACCGCCCCAACACCCCCCGCGCCCGCCCCGTTACCCCAGGGTTTAGTCCAAACCAGATCTGTAAATAGAGTTGAATTTTGGCTAAACGAGTACATTTTATATAGTATAACGAGGGAATTTGAGGAGAAATTTGCGGGAGTGATGAATTTCCCTTCCAACTGAAGGGGAGGTGGTGGTACCCCCCCCCCCCCCCCCCCCCCCCCCCCCCCACCGAAAGATAGAGCGTGCGCGGCACCGTCTTGGATCCGGGACCGCCGCCCTAGGCACAAAAATAAAAGTCTACTTTTATATAGTATAGCTAAGCAAAGGTGTATTTTATTTAGTTTACATGGTAAAGTTAGGTTAAGAGTGTATTTTATATAGTATAGATGTGAGAAAAAATAGTTCATTTTATATAGTATAAGTTAAGCTAAGAGTGTTTTTTATGATCAGCTAATATAAGATGGGTTCAAAAGTTTAGGTTATAGAGAGTGTATTTTATATAGTTATGACGTCGGTTTAACATGTTAGGTTAAGAGTGTATTTTTATTAGTATATAAAAAGGGAATTTGACGGGAAATTTGGGAATTATGTGGGGAATTTTGGAAAGAGGTGTAGAGTTACCCAAACAGTTTGGCTCCTGGCACTGAGTGGTAGCATCTTGGATACGAGTTCAGTGTGGCTGCCGCCCGCCATCCATCTCTTTCAATTTCCTTATTAATCTATAATATACATACCCAAGTCACTATTATTGTAGCATAGTGTACTACTTCACGCTAAATATTGTCTAATGCGCATCAAATCAAGCAGTCACTCTGAAAAGTACAAGATCTCATCAAAGTCAGATTCAAATTCAAATCAAGTCATATCTAAATCATATCGCAAAGACCTCGTTAAAAATATAATTCATCTTACATCTAAATCAAAGTTCCGATCTATAGTATGACTAAAATCACAGCCCATTAAAATATCGATTAGTGGTTAATCAAAATCAAATCAACATAGGTCAATCATAAATAATCAAATCATAGCCCATTAAAAACAATAAAAATCAAAATCATAAGTCTATCAAAATCAAATCACAGCCCATTAAAAATCGAATAAAGGTCACGTGACCTTCCCCCTCCCCCGACTCTTCATGGGACAGTTTGTCAATGCCCATATTATATCTACTAATAAATAGAATAGAATTTACATACGCAACAAACTCTAATCTGATCAAACCATACTTTTAAATAATATGTATGTTATATTTAAGTGTAGTACTCTATATTCATTTTGTCTGATTATTGTGTACTGTAATTATAACATAGTTCTCATTATTTTATATTTATTTGATAACTTTTATATTTATTCATTATATATTATATTTATTATAATATTATATTTTATTTTTAATATATATTATATTTACTTTATTATATATTTATTTCAGTTTTTTATGACCTTTGTGGGGGGGGGGGGGGGGGGAAACTGTGACTGCAACCCAGTCGTCAAGCAAGGATTCCGTGGGAAACTCTACAAGGGTGTCTTATGTGGCGAGAACATGAACATTAGTAATAAATGGCATGCTGAAAACCACGTAACGAATTCGAATGTCATTGGTACGAAGACGACATGAAGGTTTATGCGTGAAGAAAACCCGATAAATTAGGCTGCATTGGACGTAGATAATTTCTGAACAGAAATATCTCCAGGATACCTCGACACTTTGGATTGGTTGTGACCTAAAGAATTTTGTACGTGGAATCCATTACACAGGGGATTTCGTAAGAGAAAACTTGCAGATGTAGAATGGAAAAAGCACATAGCGCAAGGAAAAGAGACTGCGGGAAAATTTCATACTTTGGTTTCCTTCGCCTTTTATGAAAATAGAAACAACTCACTTAAAGGGAGCACAGGACGTGCAGGAGGTAGCAATAAGAAGGAAGAACAGTCTCGGCTACCACTTTCCGCAGCGGGGCGGGGCTGTTGGAATCTCTAAAAACCAATAAATATTTTGGTTTACAAAAATCATTAATCAGTTATGAATTGGACACAATTAAATCCATGTTATGAAAGTGCAGAGAAATCATTCGCAAAGAGATACTCGCTCCAGCCGAAGAAGATCATTTTCCACCAGACCTGTAAACCCGCGGTGTTATTAACCACACGTTGATTTAACCCAGGATTTTATTAACCCACGTTGTGTCTAACCCGGATTTTGCTAACCCACGTTGATTTAACCGGCTTTAATAAACCCACGTAAGGTTAAAAAAAACCCCCAGGTTATACTTGCAATGCTATAACCCGAGTTAGCCCAACACAGACTTTAATTAGAGTTGTTTTCTAATTCTTTATTATTTTTAATCTGAATTCAAATGAACAAAGATCTTGTATCAAGCTTTGGCTTCCACTGTTAGCTAGTGAAAGTTACAAGCTTAAAAATGTCTTTTAATTCAAGGTTAACGTGCACATGTTGAAGGTTGGGTAGGGATCTAATGTCCCTGTGGTTACAGGTTTAGTATAAAAAACTTGAATGGTTGCAGCTGACCATACTTTGGGATCACTTTCGATAAAGGAAGCGAACAATTTAAAAATGGGTACACAGTCAGTTAAATTTGAGTGAAATAACATCTTGATTGACGGTAAGGTATTCCTGGGTCATCTGATCTATTCGAGTTAGTTTTTATGAGGTGAAAAACCATAAAGAACAACCAATAAAGAATATAGAGATGGAGATTTGGATTCGTACAGGGAAATGTTGTGCAATACAAATCCTATATAAAATCATAATAATGGAAGGTTGAAAGGAACGCTAGGGGTCTTAACTATAGAAAACATTATTAAACCTTAATTAACGTTAACACAAAAAGTGAGGAATAAGTAGTACAATGTATGTAAATTATTCCAGTAGACAAGTACTTTTAGTCCTAGGAAATCGTTCAAAAACTCCAGATATGGTACCTGTATAATTAGGTAGGTATCACGTGGATGATATGATTGAGTACTATTTTTTTTTTTCACTTGATGCAGATAAAGGGTGGGTGAGGAAAGTTGTAGTTCAAAATTGAGCAAAGTTACCTTTGATAGTAGTCTCAGATCGATCGGAAAATGAAAATGGACAAACGTATAAAGAGGGACATGTTGTAATAAGGTTTGGTTTTAAAGTTTTTCACAGGTTAATTACTCTGAGCTGGACGTCTCATAATCAATGTTAGTAGTGAAGACGCAGGGTTGCGTTTGTTGATTGCCTCCAAAAAGGCGGGGAACAACACTGAGCTCACATGACAGTGAGTTTTGGAGATTATTACAATTTTAGAAGAACTTAAAGGACGGTTTGTGGTGAACAGTGACTTCTTTATCAACGTGCGGTATTTATTAAAGACTATACATAACTTCCTGAGAATCTTGTAGAAAGAGAAGCACTTTATAGACTTAAGATTTAAAATTTAGAACGATCTCCTAATAAGGGTTTTTTCTTAACTGTGTACTGATTTCAAATAGTTGCATGCTACAAACATGTAATATCACTGGCACCCATATAAAAGACGCAAATTCTAAAAAATATTAAACAATAAAGATCTTAGCAGATAGAAAAAGTTTATTTTAAATAGTAATAATTATTTAGCTCTGAATATTAGTCCGTTTTACATAAAAAGTATTTGTTATAAACAATAAATGTAGGTTTCCTCTAGTAATAGCATACGTTGTGTCTAGCTCTGAATGTTATTTTTACAGATTTTTTATCTGCAGAGCTGTTTGGTGTGACGTAATTGGATGGGAGTGTATGTAATGTACCATGTTTCTCTTAATAGACATGTTGTGTTGTTCTTGGAGAAAGAAATTTCAGATACATATTGAGCCTTGTCGTTTCTATGTTGTGCATAATACGAGCGGTTCGTGATATCTGTCGTTCCCATGATGTGTGTGGGCTTCTGGGATTTTGTTAGTAAAACGGTCCGTTAACCCAGTGTGTTAATGTGTGTTATTGATGTGTGGTGTAGTGCAATAGACGCTGCCGTAACGTCACAGATTTGTAGAGTGGAGCGGCCCTAAATTCAATAAAAAAATCGCCTTGACTGTTCTCTAAGGCGCCGTAAAACGCATTAAGACATGAGGCAAGGCAATGTCTATTGGATGAATCAGCTGTTGGTGGCTGGGTCTAATGTTACCCGTAAGACCTTAGAAGTCGATATGAATGCATCTAGTATGCAATGGGCCCTCGTACGGTACGTGTATTCTGGAGTGCAGTAAACTGCTTGTGATGGTACTGGTGTAAAACTCTTGTTAAGTCTCCCATGGCGTGTGAGAGTATAGGGATATTTTAGTAACCAAGATAAATAAGAATAAAAAAACATAAAAGCCCTGTGTAAGTTTTTGCGTGGTCATCATTTTATTTGAAAGGCTTCTCCAAGTAAAGTGGTGGCTAGACTTATAGGGGTTCTATAAATACATGGTTATAATATAAAAACACAAATATAATAAGGGAAGGTAGCAATTTTGTTATGGAGAGGCTATCACCGTAGCTTGTGATGGTTGGGGCAAGATACATGGGTTTGTCTCTCCGAACCACAGGGGTATATGGTCTGAGCCTGTGGGGAGCCTTTTGTTTACCCTTAAAATTCAATGAGTGACCTCTGAGCTGGGTAGAGGCGAGGAGTGGTTGACGTTCCTTCAGAGGCCTTTTGTACTAACAGTCTACCGGGACCATACTGGGTGAGATCTACGTAATATGTTTGTGCATGCTGGATGAAGTTGCAGTTAAGCATGTAGGGTTGTCGACATATACGTACCTCGATACTTAGGCTGCAGCTGGTGAGCAATTTGCACCAGAGTGCAATCGATTGTGTATGTGGTGTGTTTGTTCATGAGTCAATTAGTTATGAATTGGACACAATTCAATCGAATTAAAAAACAACCTTGTATCCGAGTGGTTCCGCATCCGACTCCTAACCCACTTCTCTCTGATTTCGATCCCACAACACCTAGCAGTTACCTCGTATACCTCGATTGAAACAATCTTTATGGAAAAGCCTTAAGTGAGCCCCTCCCACATTCTGAATTCAAGTGGTTACAACAACAAGAAATCGATATATTGAATATTACAAACGTACTCGACGACTCTGACTAGCACATATTTGTTGAGTCGGGTACGATAACCACTGGACCACGCGGGGTTGATAGCTTTTTGTCTAATTTGTTTAATATATATTTATATTTTAGGAAATTGCTGCTGGGAGCGCTGGTAGCAGCGCACAGCTGTTTCATGTAGCAATTCCTTGCGCATGCATCGTAGGCTAAGAGCGTACGAAGGTAGCCGATGGTCGCCAGAAGTACCCGAAAGCATTTTATATAGTATAACAAGGGAAAGGCCGCCATCTTTTCGGCGAGGGAATTTGGATGGAATTTTAGGGAGGGAATTTTCCCATTGGGTACCGAGTCTGAGTTGGCGTGAGAGGGAAAATACGCCTTATTGGATCCGGCTGGGGCCGCCACAATGGTCGAAGGAAAAGTACTTGTAGGAGTTCTTTTGTTAGTTCCTTAGTATGATTGATCCATGTTTTTAACCCGGGTTTTATTAACCCACGTTGATTTAACCCGGGCTTTAATAACCAACGTTGTGTTAACCCAAGGTTTAATAACTCACGTTGTGTTAACCCGGGTTTTATTAACCCACGTTGATTTAACCCGGGCTTTAATAACCCACGTTGTGTTAACCCAGGTTAGTCCAACCCAGACTGTAAATAGAGTGAATTTTGGCTAAGAGTACATTTTATATAGTATAACGAGGGAATTTGAGGGAAATTTGGCGGGAAATTTGGGAGGGGAGGGTGGTAGCACTGTGTCCGGCCGCCATCTTGGATCCGGGACCGCCGCCTAAGACAAAAAAAAGTTCATTTTATATAGTATAGCTAAGCTAAGAGTGTATTTTATTTAGTATAACATGGTAAAAGTTAGGTTAAGAGTGTATTTTATATAGTATGATGTGAGAAAAAAAAGTTCATTTTATATAGTATAGTTAAGCTAAGAGTGTATTTTATATAGTATAACATGGTAAAAGTTAGGTTAAGAGTGTATTTTATATAGTATGACGTGGTAAATGTTAGGTTAAGAGTGTATTTTATATAGTACAAAAAGGGAATTTGAGGGAAATTTTGGGAATTTGTGGGGAATTTTGGGAGGGAAAGTTCCCAACAGGTTGGCAGGACTGAGGGTCGCCATCTTGGATCCGGTCATGTGGCCGCCGCCATCAAAATCAAATCAAAATCAAATCAAAATCAAATCAAAATCAAATCAAAATCAAATCAAAATCAAATCAAAATCAAATCAAAATCAAATCAAAATCAAATCAAAATCAAATCAAAATCAAATCAAAATCAAATCAAAGCCCATTAAAAATCGATTAAGGTTAATCAAAATCAAATCAAAGTCAATCAAAATCAAATCAAAGCCCATTAAAAATCAATCAAAATCAAATCAAAGTCAATCAAAATCAAATCAAAGTCAATCAAAATCAAATCAAAGTCAATCAAAGTCAAATCAAAGTCAATCAAATCAAAGTCAATCAAAATCAAATCAAAGCCCATTAAAAATCGATTAAGGTTAATCAAAATCAAATCAAAGTCAATCAAAATCAAATCAAAGCCCATTAAAAATCAATCAAAATCAAATCAAAGTCAATCAAAATCAAATCACAGCCCATTAAAAATCGATTAAGGTTAATCAAAATCAAATCAAAGTCAATCAAAATCAAATCAAAGCCCATTAAAAATCAATCAAAATCAAATCAAAGTCAATCAAAATCAAATCAAAGTCAATCAAAGTCAAATCAAAGTCAATCAAATCAAAGTCAATCAAAATCAAATCAAAGCCCATTAAAAATCGATTAAGGTTAATCAAAATCAAAACAAAGTCAATCAAAATCAAATCAAAGCCCATTAAAAATCAATCAAAATCAAATCAAGGTCAATCAAAATCAAATCAAAGCCCATTAAAAATCAATCAAAATCAAATCAAAGTCATTAAAAATCAAATCACAGCCCATTAAAAATCGATCAAGGTCACGTGACCTTCCCCCACCCCCGACTCTTCATGGGACGTTTGTCAATGCCCATATTATATCTACTAATAAATAAATAAATTTACATACAACAAACTTATTTCAACCTACTTTAAAATAGATTTTTTAATTGTATATATTAATTTGTCGAAATTGTTTACTGTAAATATAACACTAGTTCTCATTATTTTATATTTATTGATAACTTTTATATTTATTCATTATATATTATATTTATTATATTATTATATTTTATTTTTATTATATATTATATTTATTATATTATTATATTTTATTTTTATTATATATTATATTTCTTCATATATTTATATTTCTGTTTTTATGACTTTGTGTGTAACTTCTATGCGGTTGAATTGTTCTTAGTACAAATAATTGAAAATTGAATATTGTTTATTTTCCCATACAGCATACAAAATTTACATGTTTTCCTTATTTTAACAGTATAAAAAAAGACACTCAAGATAAAAACTATATATAAATACCATTACAATTTATCTTAACTAAACTAAAAACTACAAAAACGGCTGCAGGGAAATATACTGACATGCAAGTGGATTAGAAATGTCCCTTGTCTGCATGCAGGAGCTCAGTTGGACTTAGACTGTAAAAATATTATATTATTTAAAGGAAAACAAAATTACATGCATTCAGTCATTGCCAGGCAAGCCTACATACACATACGCGAGCGCTCGTGCACACGGACACTCACACGCACACACACGCTCGCACACACCCACACACACATGCACACACATCCCCCCCACATACAAACATTCTCACACGCGCACACATACTCTCATGCGCACCTACACACACTCGCACACCTACACTCACGCGCGCTCACGTACATGCACACACATACGCACACTCACTATCTCGCGCACCTACACACACTCGCACACCTACACACGCGCGCGCTCACTCTCTCACGCACCTAAACACACTCGCACACCTACATACTCACCTACTCATGCACACGCACACACATTACAACAAATAATATACAACAAAAAATAAATACAACAACTGTTACAATATGATATGTTATTAATACTTTCATTCTATTAAATCATTCTGGAGGTTATAAATGATTGAAATAGAATTGACTCGTTAAATTCAACCAAGCAAGAACACTTGACTGATAGCTTATCCCGTATCTTAACAGAAACAGATAAAAGTACTCGATAAGTTCAACAGTTGTCCAAAGCTGGTGATGTGCGAATCGTCCCACTCCCAGCCTGTGACATTGGCCGTAATACCACCCACTTAGTGTTGGCACTCAGTCCACTGGTGGTACCCTCAACACTCACCTCGCTCACTTAACTGTGACATTGGCCGTAATATCACCCACTTAGTCCTGACGCTGGCACTTAGTCCACTGGTGGTAACCTCAACACTCACCTCGCTCACTTAACTGTGACATTGGCCGTAATACCACACACTTAGTCCTGACGTTGGCACTCAGTCCACTGGTGGAAACCTCAACACTCACCTCGCTCACTTAACTGTGACATTGGCCGTAATACCACCCACTCATTGTTGGAACTCAGTCCACTGGTGGTAACCTCAACACTCACCTCAGTCACTTAACTGTGACATTGGCCATAATACCACCCACTTATTGTTGGAACTCAGTCTACTGCTGGTAAACTCAACACTCACCTCACTCACTTAACTGTGACATTGGCCGTAATACCACCCACTTATTGTTAGAACTCAGTCCACTGGTGGTAACCTCAACAATCACCTCACTCACTTAACTGTGACATTGGCAGTAATACCACCCACTTAGTGTTGGCACTCAGTCCACAGGTGGTAACCTAAACACTCACCTCGCTTACTTAACTGTGACATTATCCGTAATACCACCCACTCATTGTTGGAACTCAGTCTTCTGGTGGTAAACTCAACACTCACCTCGCTCACTTAACTGTGACATTAGCCGTAATACCACCCACTCATTGTTGGAACTCAGTCTTCTGGTGGTAAACTCAACACTCACCTCGCTCACTTAACTGTGACATTGGCCGTAATACCACCCACTCATTGTTGGAACTCAATCTACTGGTGGTAAACTCAACACTTACCTCGCTCACTTAACTGTGACATTGGCCGTAATACCACCCACTCATTGTTCGAACTCAGTCTACTGGTGGTAACCTCAACACTCACCTCGCTCACTTAACTGTGACATTGGCCGTAATACCACCCACTCATTGTTCGAACTCAGTCTACTGGTGGTAAACTCAACACTCACCTCGCTCACTTAACTGTGACATTAGCCGTAATACCACCCACTTATTGTTGGAACTCAGTCTACTGCTGGTAAACTCAACACTCACCTCGCTCACTTAACTGTGACATTGGCCGTAATACTACCCACTCATTGTTGGAACTCAGTCTACTGGTGGTAAACTCAACACTCACCTTGCTCGCTTAACTGTGACATTAGCCGTAATACCACCCACTTATTGTTGGAACTCAGTCTACTGCTGGTAAACTCAACACTCACCTCGCTCACTTAACTGTGACATTGACCGTAATACCACCCACTCATTGTTGGAACTCAGTCTACTGGTGGTAAACTCAACACTTACCTCACTCACTTAGTTGTGACATTGGCCGTAATACCACCCACTCATTGTTGGAACTCAGTCTACTGGTGGTAACCTCAACACTCACCTCGCTCACTTAACTGTGACATTAGCCGTAATACCACCCACTTATTGTTGGAACTCAGTCTACTGCTGGTAAACTCAACACTCACCTCGCTCACTTAACTGTGACATTGGCCGTAATACCACCCACTCATTGTTGGAACTCAATCTACTGGTGGTAAACTCAACACTCACCTCACTCACTTAACTGTGACATTGGCCGTAATACCACCTACTTAGTGTTGGCAATCAGTCCACTGGTGGTTACCTCAAAACTCACTCAGTAAGTTGGCAGCCCATTAATACTTTTAGTCATGAACAATATTTCTTGCAGGAATAATAAAAATAACTATAAACTAGGGTTCAAACGTAGATTCAAGATATTTTCTATTGTGTATTAATACATATTGATTCTTTGTTCCTCAACAAAGTTCTTGTTGAATACAATAGATATTGTGATTGTAATATTTACCTCTTCTAACTTGTAACTTGTATGTTATTACGTCGTTAATTAGAAATACTGTAATTTCATGAAGCTATTTCGTATATTATTCAAGTATATTATTATAAATGTTACTATTCACTAAATAGTAAATCGTAAATGTTATAAAGTATATATAAAAAAATAAAATTAAATCAGTATATAAAAATAAAATTTTAAATATTGAACTATAAATTTTACATAATCTATATTAGAAATACAGAAAACAACCACCAAGAAAATACCAAAAAAAAAAAAAAAAAAAAAAAAAAAAAAAAAAAACAACTAGAACATTCATACCTAAACCCATTTATGTTACCCAATACTTTCTTAAAGGTTAAACAATTCTAAGAGGTAAGCAAATTACAAAATATATGTTTAGATGTTGGCATATAATGAATTAACTAAACTTCAAATTACTTAAGACAAGTTATAGTTTTTATTTTCCGAAAAATTAGCTATTTTTCAATATGCTATGATGCTTGTAATACTTAATAATATCCCAAAATATTGACCATTCTTGGTTCACCCTCCAGTTTTTATAACTTACCACAATGATCAATAATTCAAACCACAATGATATTATGTCAATTTGACTGCCACTAGCTGTAAACCATTACACACCAAAACCAGAATTCTAAAACAATGTTTTACCCCACTATAACCAAACACGTTTGTTGCCATATATCTTGGTCTATGTAAGGCAATACTTTCAATTTTTATTTTACACGTGGTTTATACAGTAATACCAACATCACTTAAAAAAATTACGCAATATGTAATTTTGCGTACCTTCATAGATAATGTTTACTACTACTACTCAATATTAGTTACTTACAAACTAAAAAAAAGAAGCTATTTATGCAAACATATCGGGAAGTCTCGTTTATTTAGGCTGATCAACACGTTACAAAAAGAAACATTAAATTTCGTTTTATATCAGGAAATCAATATCATATTGCTTCCTTTAGTTGCTTTTTTATTTTCAAGTCGCAAAATATTTAGCATATTCTGGCCACGTATTTTGGAGAAGGCTGCGCATAGTGAGCTCTTTAGAGAGGTAAAAAAAAACTGCCTAGATGGTGCAGGTGTGATGTACGTAATTAACTTCAATACGGAATGCATTAGGCAGGTTGTCTACTGAATAGTGGTAAATTTTCTTTTTTTTTTTTAATAAAAAATCTTTTTAATCTTTGATGTTTTAAGAAAATAAAAACACTTTACAACTAATATCTGATGTGTTATTTATGTAAATAATATACATTTTCGTATGGCAAGAACATTGTCACAAACGTCTAATTTTGGAATTTTTTGTGTTGCTAAGTTTTTATAGTATAAAAATGTATATTATGTCATGTATAGTAAAGAATAAAAAGATGTTAATTATCAGGAATAAAGTCATAATGGCCAGTATATTATTGTATATGTATGTGTAAGTAATTTTTTGAATCAGATGTCTTGATCAGCTGTTTGAGAACATAAGTTACTTTAGAGGCAATTTCCCGTAAACTGAATTTTCTTGTTTTTCAGGACAACATTTGATATTCAAAACAAACGGCTAGTCCAAAAAAATAAATGGATGACATTTTCTGTGGCTAATATTAGATGTATAACCTACATTTTCATGTAAATGTTTATTTAGATAAGGTATATTTATTTTTTACTAAATAAAATAATAAAGTTTAATTTATAAATTTATAAAAAGATTTTGTAACAAATATTATTTTTAGCTGCTGTATATGTACAAATATGATATGACATGAATTTTTTGGCTTTATTAGTACCTAACATTTGACACCAAGAACAATAAGTTTGGACTTATGATTCGTAAGGAATATCAATTTGAAAAAAAAAAAAAAAAAGTTTTGTTTTCTATAAAGTGTATATATGTAGGATTATATAAATTAATAAAATTTTAAAAATTGCATATTTCCTCATCATTTATACCTAATTATCATATAAAAGTATAAAAAGTAAGAATCATAAGAAATTGCACATTTATTACATTTCAGTAGACCCCCTTATGAAAAGGTAGCTGACTTTTTCATTTAGGTCAGGTAAAAGTAAATTGTCATTTTATATTTAATTAGTAGTCTTTGATTATTTCTAGCGTCCATAATGAAAACGCATGGATCCCTTGTTACGACTCTTGTAGTAAAATAATGTCAATGCTTAAAAATAAACAAATGATGTTAGCCTCGTGTTTTGAGCCGTACAAATAAAGGAAACCATGACTCGCGCTTTTGTTCTTTTAGTATAATTCTGTTTCTATTTGTATACAATTACAATTTATCCTACAAAACCTATCATGATATTAATTGGATTCAAACTCAAATACTTTGTCATCAAAGTTCAGCAATTTTGTTATATTTACATAAAGTGTCATTTTATTTTCTGAAAATTAATGTCTACTTATTTCCCTGGTTATAATTTCTTTATTTTTGTTCCCGTTACAACGTTTTTGTTTACTTTCGTAAAGTTTTATTTAAATTGAAGCACATATAGCGTATACATAGTGTCCCAGAAGTAAAGTGGCAAACTTCGGGAAATGGTTATCTTTATTAATCATTGGTGGAATCAAAAGAAAACTATTTTCGAATTTGGGTTGTTACCCCTATACCCCCCACCCACTGACCCAAACTCAAAACGTTCTATTTGCAAGCCATACCTTGTTACACCTCAAAGGCCATAAAAATGTAGCCTTTGTTTTAACAATTTTTGAAATCGTAACAACCGTTTAGGTGCTATGTACGAAAAAAAATTTTGTAGGCGTTTTCCAAAAACCCTTTTTTAACATGCATTAAAGATAAATTTTAATGTTAAAGCTTTGTCAAAGTATTCAAATAATGTTAGTGAAGTTCAAATCAATTTAGTAATAAAAAATGTAAAAACCTTGACAATTTGTTTTTGGATTTTATTTCTTAGTTTGGCGAAACATTTTCAAATAGGACGATATAGTGTATGACCACTCATTGTAAAGCCCTATATATTTCGAGTAATTTGGTGTAAAACTATTTTAAATCGGTGCACAAGTTGTAAAGATGTGGTCGATAATTGATAGCGTAAATGTCTTTGATAATGTCATTGGTTGTCAAATCTATTTTTCATGTTACAACAAATGTTCAAATTGATTCTCATTATCATTCATTCAATAGTAGCCTACAATCTGTTTTCAAATTCTTGTGTAACGTTTTGGAAGGTTTCCCTTGTTATGCTTCTACACTCCATTACGATTCTTTGTTTTAAGTCTTCAATATCAACTGGAGGTGTTTTGAAAACGACAGGTTTCAAATGGTTCCACAAAAAGAAGTCTAATGGACTTAAGTCTACTGATCTTGCAGGCTTTTCAACTGCTCCTCTTCTACCGACCCACCGGCAGGAATCGGTTACTTGACGCACACGAAGGGGCGGGGCTTCATCTTGCTGGAAATGAAGAATGTTTTCATCTAAATTTAACACTCCGATGTCTATTTCCTGCTTTTAAATGGTTTCTATAATAAGGAATTGAACCAATTGCATTTTCATGCAGATCTAGATATGATTCTCCATTCAACGTTCCGTCAGTTAACAATGGTCCAATAAAAATGTCACCCAAAATCCTTGACCAAACATTTATTTATATTTACTGGCCATTGCTTTGAAACTCCTACAAACAGTGAGGGTTTGTTCAGAACAATTACAGCAATGGTGTTTGTTCACAAAACCATTTGGTTGGAATGTACATTCGTCACAGAAACAAATATTTTTTTAAATATTACCATTCCTATTGATAAGTTGACTCATTTCTTCACAAAACTGTATTCTTCTATCAAAGTCATCTTCGTTAAATGTGTGACATATTTGCATTTTATAAAGGAAAAATGTATTCATTTTTATGGCTTTGTGGATGGACCAGTTTCAGCAGCGACGTGACTGTATAAGTTGTTCGACCAGTTTCAGCAGCGACGTGACTGTTTAAGTTGTTTGACCAGTTTCAGCAGCGACGTGACTGTATAAGTTGTTTGACCAGTTTCAGCAGCGACGTAACTGTATAAGTTGTTCGACCAGTTTCAGCAGCGACGTGACTGTATAGGTTGTTTGACCAGTTTCAGCAACGACGTGACTGTTTGAGTTGTTTGACCAGTTTCAGCAGTGACGTGACTGTATAAGTTGTTTGAGTTTAGAACTATCCTGCCAAAACCTCACCACGAAAAACAACCAAAAAAGCTCAAATTAGCTTATAGTGATGATAAAATGTCTTTCATATGTTGATACAGACTTAACGTGTTGCTGACGTTCACTACTTGTTGCTTGGTGTTTTCACTCGCGACGTAAGTTGGAAGAGACATGCCATTTCATCACGCACTGTCTGCAGGCAGTGCATAAGTTTTATTTACCATCATGGAGGAACAACCTCCGGTGACGCCTTACGAAATTTTTTCGTCATGAGTCAAAACGATATGGTTTTCTCATTTGCTATTCTAGTAAATAAATATTGCACTATGATTTAAGTAATCATAATTATTTTAGTTAATAATAAAGAGATTTTATTTCACCCACATTCCATAGATTAAGAACATTGAATGGTTTGTTATTTAAATATCATATACAGTATAAGACAACATCCTGGCACGTTTTAATGAGGTCTAATTAGCACACAAAATCACAACCATACGGTCCAAAACCCGTTGAATGAAGAGAATCTATTAAAACTTAACGTTTCTTCATATTTAAACAATATTACTTGATATTTTATGTAAACCCCTTAATTATAGGATTTTTTACATACTAATTGATACAACGTATATCGCGATATGGTCAATATTTGAATGTATCAACTAGCAGTCAGCACTTCATGAGCTGTTCAAAGTAAGGGAAAGCTTCCAATAATATAAATACGTTTTGCGTGCTCTTGAAAGATTGACTTTTTCCATCAATGACATACATTGTTTATTTGTAAATTTAGTTTGAAAATTCTTGTACCATTTTATTAAAAATGTTATTATTTTTATCCTTTAAATATAAAGAGGAATAGTTACCTATTATTTTTCATAAATCAATAGTGTTACAGAAGCAACTCACAACTATGAAGGGCAGGACTCATATATCATGTTATTTATTTATTATATAGCTTATACTTTTTTACGTAACCAAAAAAATCGTCATAATGGTTCATTTTATTCTGAGTTTTGTATTTGTTCTCAATAATATACATTATGAGGAGAATACATTGAATTATTTCAGTATCTCAGTGGAAACCATGTTTGAAACAATTATCATTATTACTATGCAATTCTCACTCGCTTAAAAGTTCGTAGGCTAGAATATGAATAAACTCTCAAAAATGATCGTTCCAGAATGGATGATCCAGAATTCCCTCCATGGCTAGACGCATCCTTCTTTGAAACAGCTCTGCTAGAAGGGGAGGAGAAAGTACCTCAAGTGGTGGTAACGAAGTTCTCTGCAGCCCTGGCCGTATCTGCAGGCACAAACCAGCCGTATTGGATTACAAGGTAGAAGAGGAAGAGAAAAATACATCTATTGTTATCAAAGTTCTCTTCACCAATGGCGTGGTGGACTCGTTTGTTGGACAGGGCGACTTTTACAACAAAGAACCTAAAATTTACAAGGATCTTTTACCGATCATGAACTCCTTGGTGAGTTCGGACCAAGGACGTATTACAACTGTGTTAATAATGCATTATTACTATCAGACCTTAAAGAACAGGGCTACGAAATGTGTGTTCGATACAAACAGCTGGACTTTCTACACTGTAAACAAGTGTTAATACAACTAGCTAAGTTCCATGCAGCGTCTGTGGCATGCAAAAAACATCACCCAGAACTGATTGAAGAAGTTGGGAGAGAACCGTTTTACAATGATAGTGACCAGTTCAAAAGTAGTTTGAAGCCATGGATAGAATCAACAATTAAATGTGTTGCTGGAGTCATTAAGAATTAGATTTTATACTAACCAGAGCTGAATCAATATCCGATTCTTTGATAAAACTTTGCAAGGCGAAAACAACTGGTTTGAACGTCTTAAACCATGGTGACCTGTGGATTAACAATATGCTGTTCAAATATACAAGTTCAGAAGATATTGCAGATGTTATGTTCATAGATTACCAAATAGCTAAATACACCAGTCCAGTGCTAGATATTATTTACTTCGTTTGGTCCAGTGCCAACGAAGATGTCCGGGAGAGTCAACTTCTAGAACTTTGCGAGATTTACAGACTTACTCTAAACTCCACACTGGAGGAGCTTCAGCTTGAAGAAAGGCTGACAGAAGAGGAACTCCAAGGTGACTTACGCAACAGTGTGGACTGGGTGATCCTCACGATATGCAATACTCTGCCCTTAATCGTGTGTGAGGTCGAATATGTCATAAATGTGGAAGAAATAGATCTAAGTGAGTTTCAAACCTTACAAAGGAAAAAGTTACCATGCACTGCTTCCAAATATCACGACTCATTTCCTAGCCTGGCTGAGATATTCCAAGTGTTTATGAGTAGTGCTTGTATTTTACTGTAAAATGTAACTTGATAACCAAAATAATATTGGATATTGGATTACTGTAATGAGAAATTGTGAAAAAACCCTATGTATTTTTATAGAATGTACCAAAACACCTTATTCAGTATTACTTATAGTAGAAAAAAAAAACATTGAACTATATGTTTCATGTTAAAACTGTGAAATATTATTTGTAGTTTCTACACACGGATTTTCGTTCATTCATTATTTATTACTAAGATGCGGATTGTAGAGATATGGTTGAATGTGAGGGTTGAATGAGTGTAGATGAACGAATTTAGTCGTTGTTACTAATTGAGTTCGACTTCGCTCAGAAACGACCATTTATTAATAGCCCATTAGCCAGGACATCTAAGGGACATACAGATTTACGTGGAATCCAAACTACGTAATATTGGTCTGATTTTCAGCTATTAACTAATATGAATGTAAATTGATATGAATTAATTAAATCGAGGTTGCATTTTAAATTTATTAATTTCGTCTAGTAAATTTATTACATGTATTATCTATGTGTACACTCTCATTATAATATACTCATTAAATATTAAATAAGCAACAGATTTTTTAAGTTTGGGTCAGGATTCCAGCGTTATGGTCACCAATATTAAGCAGTAAGTTTTATCAGGCATCTTCTATAGTAGTCCTTTATACAATACACTTCAAAGTCTTTCCATAACAGGGAGACACTTTGAAATATACTACTTAAAAATTTGATTATATTCCTTAAAGACAACATTCAGTGTCAGCTCTATGGGAATTTATTTTAGTTATGCACCCTTGACAGTTATATCTTACCTCTGGCTGGAGTGATAAGAAGTTATGGCGACTACAGGCCGAATATCCGACCAACCCGATTATATTATCCATAAGACCAATGTTATACTCTGTTCATATCAAGCAACAGCTCTTCTGGTTATACTTTAAAACATTTGTTTTTCTGTAGACAGACTATTTTTGCTTTTCCAATTTCATGGTATTATCAATGAAATCTTTTTTGAATTATAAGTACATATATCACAAATAAAATAAAATACGCTAAGTAATCAGCATTCTCTATTGCAGTACACGTTAAAAACTATATATAAGAAAAGTATATAAAATATCACATTATCTTTTTAACATCCTTCTTATATATAAGAGATCCAAGATGGCCAACCACTCTAGTCTCAATAAAATGAAAATCACACAGGAATGATTACGGAAACATTTCAATCTTGAGTGTGTGACAACTTTGTATTATTGTGAAACTCATGTGGGGTAATAATATATTATAGGAATCCACTTAGAATAACAGTAATGGATCTTACGATCTTTTTGATACGGTTTGTAGATCAGTACTTCGTAGTAGTGTAGAAATGGGGATTGAAGCGCAACCTTGAACTTTGGACTGTCACGTGATCACGTCACGTGATCACCACGCGGCCTCTGATTGGTCGAGAGCGGTCACGTGACTTTTTCAAGATGGCGGCGCCCATTTCCCGCCAAATTTCCTAACCTCACTTTTGATCACCACGTGTTGACCTTGAGGTCAACTTTACTATTGTTTACTATTGTTATCAGCCACGTGGTGACCTTGAAGGTTACGTTTACTACGAGCACGTGGACCCCCCGCGATGACGTTGTCCTAGGTCAGTGTTGTGTGACGTCACGCCGTTTTCGCGTTCTTCTGACGTCACGGCGTATTTATTAAATTAATTGTATTTTATTTATTTAATGCTGTGGCAAAAAGTGTCGGTGGTCGGTGCCGGGATCGATCTGAGAACCTTCCGTTTGTGAGACGAAGTCGATACCACTGCGGCACAGTGACACACCCGAGAGGTTAACGTAAGTAGCGGCAGAAGAACGTGTGTGTGTGTGGCTTCGTTCGCTTCGCTCGCGTTATACTATATGAAATGTATTTTTAATTCGTATTTAATATAGTGTTAATAACCATTCAATCCGAAAAAAAAATCAGTTTCTCTTTATACTATATAAAATGTACGAATTGTTTTTTCGCAGTGTTACCAACTCACACGATTAATTGGTAAAAAATATATGTCAGTGCTGCCAACTCACACGATTTATTACATTATACTATAATAAATACATATACGATTATTAAATTATACTATATTAAATACAAACACGTTTTTCGGTGTTACAGTAATATTATTTTAATTCGTTATCCTTTTATATCCTTTTCGGTTGCGAATAAATACGTTAAAACGATCGTCAAGTATTAGGAGAACAGGACTTGGTAAGATCTCTGAACTCGGCCGTTGATATCATGAGCGCGCTATCATATCGCTTGACCCTAGTGTCAGCCGGCGCGCGCTTTATCAGCCCGCTCGACTTTTCTTGGCAACAATTACGGTTTCTCTTCACTTCTGCTAGCCTAATACTCTATTTATTTTAAAACCTCTAAAATCGTTCACCTGAGCTAAACAAGGTATAATATGTTTAAATAAAATTAATTGAAGGATTGTAATAATTAATATTTATATTTTCGGAAACTCTATGAAAAAGGTTATGCTTTAATTAAAGTGTATTTTTTTCTTGTTACACAGTATACAGTATTAATTTGAAT
>JAQJVL010007107.1:0-25508 GCA_035578905.1 Stictocephala bisonia | reverse complement strand
GATGGTTTCTGTGAAGTTTGATGCAGATCCGTCCACAGGGTCCCGCCCCACGGGCTCCTAAAGATCCCATGTTATTCAAATGGAGAATCTGAATTGTTTACAAAAAACATATGACTGTGTGGTTTAATGTAGTTTCACATGCCATAAGCAGATTGAAGTTCTCACAACAACAGTACTGTATATGTTTTGATTTGTTGTAGTTCTACATTTCACCTTGAGAGTGTAGCACACACTACTTTTACTTGATCAGGTGATCTGTATTTGGTGTTAACCTTTTTTCCTCAGTAATTAAAACATGTGGTGAAACGTCAAAATAAAAATAAATAATTATTTGTTTACTTTTTATGACATGCCTCCTAAAAAATCTAATATTGGTAGAAGAAGCAAAAATGCTCGAATTCTTTCAGCTATTAGAGCTGGGGAAACATCTAGAGAGACAGAAGCACGCTTGGAAGCTGCCCGAATAAGGGCATCGTCTTCAAGAGCTGCTGAAACCCCTGCAGAGCGGGAAGCACGACTTAAAGACCTGCGAGAACGAGCTTCGACATCAAGAGATGCCAAAACGCCCACAGAACGGGAAGCATGTCTTGAAGACCTGCGAGAACGAGCTTCGCCGTTAAGAGATGCCGAAACGCCCACAGAACGGGAAGCACGACTTGAAGACCTGCGAGAACGAGCTTCGACATCAAGAGATGCCGAAACGCCCACAGAACGGGTAGCACGACT
Source organism: Stictocephala bisonia (assembly GCA_035578905.1). Taxonomy (NCBI): domain Eukaryota; kingdom Metazoa; phylum Arthropoda; class Insecta; order Hemiptera; family Membracidae; genus Stictocephala; species Stictocephala bisonia. The sequence goes on along the minus strand of JAQJVL010007107.1, from coordinate 24,782 downwards.
TGAAGACCTGCGAGAACGAGCTTCGAAGTTAAGAGATGCCGAATTGCCCACAGAACGGGAAGCACGACTTGAAGACCTGCGAGAACGAGCTTCGACATCAAGAGATGCCGAAACGCCCACAGAACGGGTAGCACGACTTGAAGACCTGCGAGAACGAGCTTCGAAGTTAAGAGATGCCGAATTGCCCACAGAACGGGAAGCACGACTTGAAGACCTGCGAGAACGAGCTTCGATTTCAAGAGATGCCGAAACACCCGCAGAACGAGATGCTCGACGTGCCATTGAACGTATATGTCAGAATCAAACAAGAACACGAGTTAGTCTCAATAAAGCTGCGTTCAATTATGACAACACCGTTCATTATAACATGCATAGCGATATTGCTATTGGTCCGATGTCTACTTTATGTCCATACTGTCACGCTTTAAAGTTTAAAAAAGAATCATCCGGAATGTGCTGCTCGAATGGTAAAGTAAATTTGCCACCATTGGATGAACCACCAGAAAAACTCTTTTCTTATCTGGCAGGATCTTCTCGAGAGTCCAAACACTTTCTGCAACATATTCGGAAATATAATTCTTGCTTTCAAATGACATCGTTTGGGACATCAAATATAGTGCGATACGGTAATTTCACGCCGACATTCAAAGTGCAAGGACAAGTATACCATCAAATAGGTTCTCTTCTTCCAGTACATGAAGAAGATCCGGTGTGTTTGCAAATTTATTTCATTGACAATATAGAGGAAGAACTTGATCGCCGATGCGCCTTTAGTTTAGCCCTAAACAGGGAAATAGTCGCTGAAATACGTGCTTTACTTCATGAGCATAACCGGTTGGTCCGAGATTTTAAATCTGCATTTGAAAACCCAAGTACAGACGACTTCAAGGTTATTATCAGGGCAGACAAAACACCAACAAATGAACATACAAGAAGATTTAATGCTCAAATGGCCCCTAAGGTAGCAGCTGTGGTTATTGGAACAGAAATTACTCGACGAGATATTGTTATCAGCAAGCGAGATGGAACCAAACATCGAGTTTCTGAAACACACCGATCTTATGATGCTCTTCAATATCCCATCATGTTTCCACGAGGAGAAGATGGATATCACCTCGAACTTTATCAAATAAATCCTGGAACAGGAAATGCGACTTCAAAAAAGGTTAGTTGCAAAGATTTTTATGCGCATCGTATCATGATTAGAGATCAGCAGACAAACCACCTTTTGCAGTGTCGACAGCTCTTCCAACAATTTATTGTTGATATGTACGCCAAAGTTGAAAGCGAACGACTGAACTACATTCGTTTTAACCAGTCAAAGCTGCGAGTCGAACAGTATATACATCTGAGGGATGCAGTTGCCAATGACAGAGCAGCTGCTGATGTTGGGCAGAAAGTTATTCTGCCAGCATCTTACACTGGAAGTCCAAGGCATATGCATGAGTATGCACAAGATGATTTAACGTATGTTCGGAAGTATGGACGCCCTGATCTTTTTATCACATTTACATGTAATCCGTCCTGGACTGATATAACCGAATTACTCATACAGGGCCAGCAACCATGTCATCGGCACGACATAACGGCAAGGTTCTTCAAGCAAAAGTTGATTTGTTTCATGGACATAATCACCAAAAACAATATATATGGTCAGACTCGATGCTGGATGTACTCCGTAGAGTGGCAGAAAAGAGGCCTGCCTCATGCACATATTTTGATATGGTTAGTTGATAAGATTGCCCCAACACAGATTGATGACACAATAAGTGCCGAACTTCCTCATTCAGTGGAAGATCCAGAGTTATTTGCGATTGTGAAGAAAAATATGATCCATGGACCATGTGGGGTTCATAACCCAAATACACCGTGCATGAAAGATGGAAAATGTACGACGAATTATCCACGTGCCATGATAAGAGAGACACAGACCGGTGGAGATGGTTATCCGCAATACAGACGGAGATCTCCAGAAGATGGAGGGTACACAGCAACCATTAGTGTTAATGGCATAGACTTCGAAATTGATAATAGGTGGATAGTGCCATACTCTCCCATGCTTTTAAAATCTTTCAATGCTCACATCAACGTAGAATACTGCAATTCGGTTAAATCGATCAAATACATATGCAAATATGTCAATAAAGGAAGTGACATGGCAGTTTTTGGACTTGAAAATCCTAATGCCCCCGTAGATGAAATTGAACAATTTCAAATAGGGCGGTATATTAGCAGTAATGAAGCTGTGTGGCGAATTCTTGGTTTCGACATCCATGAGCGCTTTCCTGCCGTCATGCATCTCAGCGTACATTTGGAAAACGGCCAACGAGTGTATTTCACGGAAGAGAATGCTGCCCAGAGAGCTTTAGAACCACAAAACACTACTTTGACCGCATTTTTCAAGCTGTGTGAAGCTGACACCTTTGCGAAAACCTTACTGTATCCTGAGGTTTCGCACTAGTATACTTGGAATACCAGTACTAAAATGTTTCACAAAAGAAAACGAGGTGTCCGTCATCATGCAGTGGATGGTATATTTTCAACTGACACTTTGGGACGAGTTTACACAGTGCATCCAAGTAACAGTGAGTGCTACTACCTACGAATGTTGCTCCATGTAGTAAAAGGGCCAACTTCCTTTCAAGACCTGAAAACGGTTGAAGGACAAGTTTGTCAGACATTTAGAGAAGCGTGTTCCAATCTTGGTTTGCTAGAAAATGATTCCCATTGGGACAACACACTTGCTGAGGCATCTGAAACACGTAATGCCCAGCAGATACGGACTCTCTTTGCCATAATCTTAACAGCTTGCGCTCCTTCAAATCCACAGTATCTTTGGGAAAAGCATAAAGAGAGTATGAGCGAGGACATCCTCCTCCGATTACGCAGAATTAATCCTGGCTTAGAAGTGCAGTATTCAGAAGATGTTTTCAATGAAGCGCTTATTTCACTTGAGGATGTATGTATTTCCATAAACAACAAAATGCTCAATGAAATCGGGCTGCGTTCACCAGAAAGAAACAGAAATGGCGTTCCTGATAAAGAGTTGTTACAGGAAACACAGTACAACATAACTGAACTAAAAGTGTACGTTGAAACCCAAGAAAAAATACTAACTGACGATCAAAAGCTCGCATATGACACAGTCATGCACTATGTTCGAGAGGGGAATGGTGGCCTTCTTTTCATTGACGCTCCAGGTGGCACAGGAAAAACGTTTTTGTTGAATTTATTACTGGCAAAAATTAGGGTGAACAAAAATATTGCTCTGGCTGTGGCTTCATCTGGAATCGCAGCCACTTTGCTTGATGGAGGACGCACAGCACACTCGGCTTTTAAAATACCATTGAATTTAAATCAAACCGCAAATTATCAATGCAATATCAGCAAAACATCTGGAATGGCAACTTTGCTCCAAACATGCCAGCTTATTATATGGGATGAGTGCACCATGGCCCATAAAAAAGTGCTAGAGGCACTTGACCACACTCTTAAAGATTTTAGAAACAATAAAAGGCTAATGGGTGAGCATGACTATCACAACGCCTTTGATGACCTAAAAAGACATTTTATTGAAAATAACTATAAACACTTAATTTGTTCCCCTATGGGATGCACAAGGGATAAAATACCAATAGAAACTTTTATAACAAATTTGCTCAATTTTCAACGTAGTACAAATGCCAATATAACTGTTGTAACTTACAACGAAAAAAGGACTTCAAATAGACTATGGGAAGGACTGTCTTATCAAGATTTTGTCAAGAAGCTAAAACATGTAATTACCGCAAGCCCAAATTATCAGACTTCACCTGAAGTGTTTAGTACCGACACAATGGAGAAAGCTCTACCACAGTATACATCTACTTCTGAGCAAGTTACCAGTGATGCTTGCCCAATAAAATTATCAATAGATAAAACCATGATAATGGATCAAGAAACATCGGAGGAATCTACAGCTTTGAAACTAGCTCCTTATAACAAGGAATTGTCAAGTAAAAGTCATGCACAACCACAGCCCAATGATGAGAATATGTCTACTATAATCAAAGATGGTTATGGAGTAAAAAATAACAACCATTGTAATAATGTAAATAGTAATTTTTTAGGCTTAATAATATAATGTTTTTCCACTACAACATCCAAGGAGCTAAAAATAAATTAGATGAACTAGAACTATTCTTGTTAGAATACAATGCCACTTATAAAATATTATTGTTAACTGAACATTGGCTGAGCGTAGAAAATAAGGATTACTTGAATAATTTAGGCTTAGAAGTTGTAACAGGATATTTTAGAGATGCAGGACAAAGAGGAGGATCTAGTATCCTTGTAGGAAAAAATCTATTAAATAAAATAAAAGTTATTCATGATTACGACAGATTTATTCTAAAAAGTGTTTTTGAAAGCTGTATTGTTGAAATTAAAATTAACGATAAGGACAATTATATTGTCATATGTATTTATAGAGTCCCACTCAGAAGTAATTTTGATTTATTTTGTACTCAACTTGAGTTGTTACTTAATAATATACTAAAAAACAAAAGTAATACCAGAAAAAAAATTGTTTTAGGTGGAGACATGAATGTAAACATCTTGATTAAGGATAAATTTTCTGAAAATTTGTTAGATATAACTAAGTCATATGGTTTGTACCCTGCATATAATGTACCCACAAGAATAGGGAAAACATCAGAGTCTTGCATTGATCTTATGTTTACCAACTTCCCTTTTAAAGGTTATAAAATTATGGAGCCTGGTCTGTCTGATCATACGGCCCAGATGATTTCAATTTCTATTAAGGAAAGACTGGTCAACTACAAAACCATGAAAAGAAAATTCACAGATGAGAATATTTGTTTATTTTCAGAAAGTTTAAAAGCAGAAAATTGGAATCAAATTTATTCTATTACTTCTGAAGATGATAATGAGTTCATAAACAATATTTATCAAGCATTTTTAAAAACATTTTTACTCCACTTTGATTTTTCATTTCCTAAAAAATCTACAACCTTTAATTCAAAAAATAAGAAAAAGAAGTGGTTAACCAATGAAATTGTCAATTTATGTATGGAGAAGAGAGAACTCTATCAATTATTGAAAGAAAACCGTGAAAACAGGCAAATTCAGCATGAATACAATAAATGCAAACTAACTTTGAAAAATCAAATCAAATTGGCAAAATTAGAATATAACAATAATAAAATAAATAAATCAGACAATATATCAAAAGCTACTTGGTCAGTTGTCAATCAAGAATTAGGAAACACAAGAAATCACTCAAAATTTAAAGTAGAAGTAAATGATGGTGAGGATGGGTTTTTGCAGGATTGTGATGTTCCAAACTATTTAAATAAACATTTTCTTGATATTGTTAATAGATTAGACCTTAAGCCACACTCTGCCAATGCCTTAAATTTCTCCAAAAACTATAAATCTAATATACATGAGACCCTCTTCCTGACACCAATCACTACTGAGGAAATGTTGTCTACTATCAGAAAGGTTAAAAACAAGAGATCAGCGGGATGGGATGAGGTTCCCATGTTTTTAGTAAAACACATAGCTGAAACTCTCAGCCCTCATCTGTGTTATATTTTTAATCATTGCCTTGCAGCCGGGATTTTCCCTGATAAATTAAAATACTCAGTTGTAAAACCAATTAAAAAACCTTACTCAAATGGGAAAGATATGGATTCTTTCCGTCCAATTTCGTTACTGTCCGTTTTCTCAAATATATTTGAAAGAATTATTCTAAATAGATTTTTACCTTTTTTTGAAAAACATCATATAATTAACAAAGAACAATTCGGGTTTAGGAAAAATGTATCAACGATTGATGCAATCGCAAATTTTACAAATTTAGTTTATGAAAGCATAGATTCAAATTTCTTTACAGCTGCAGTATTATGTGATCTATCAAAGGCATTTGACTCAATGAATAGAAAAATATTACTTAATAAAATGGATAACTACGGAGTTAGAGGTATCGGATTTAACCTCATAGAAAGCTACTTTAATAATCGATTTCAAAAGGTTCACCTATCAAATTCAGGACAAATTTTTGATTCTGACTGGCATATAAGCCTTACTGGTTGCCCTCAGGGCTCAATTTTAGGTCCTCTTTTGTTTTTAGTATTTGTGGCTGATTTACCGGTAAATGTCAATCCAAACTGCTACAGCACTATTCAATATGCTGATGACACTTCTGTGATCGTCAGGCAGAGGGATTCTCAATTGTTGGACACCAATATTCTAAGCTGTCTCAAAGAACTAAAATCCTGGTTCTCAACAAATGCTCTCCAACTCAATAAAAATAAAACAAACGTAATTAAGTTCGGGAGACCAAATATAATGAATACAGATGACAGAATTATTGAAACCTTAAATGTTAAATTTCTCGGTATTTTCATAGACGCAAAATTGAATTTTTCCAGGCATGTTGAAAATATATCAAAAAAACTTAACTCGTCATGTTTTTCTTTAAAGGTACTATCAAATAGTGTAAATTATGAGGTCCTTCGAAAAGTTTATTTTGCTCTTTTTCAAAGTATTATCACATATGGTCTTGGAGTTTGGGGGGGGACAACTTTTAAAAATTTCAACAGAATATTCCTAATCCAAAAACGAGCAATAAGGATCATTAATAAAAAAGCTCCAACTGAACCTTGCAAGGCACTTTTTCAAAATTCCAAATTAATGACGTTACCAGGCTTATATTTATATGAGTTATGTAAATTCTATAAACAAAATTCAGATAGATTTTCTTACAGAATTCCTAATTATAAATACAATACAAGGCATAACTTTTTACAAATTCAAAAACATAATTCGTCTAAATTTGAAAAATAATTCAATTATATGACCTGTAAAGTAATAAACAAGATTCTTAAATCTAATAAGGAATTGGTGTCCAGCAAATTGTTTCTAAAAACAATAAAACAATCCTTATTAATGAAAGCCTATTACACTGTAGATGAATTTTTTGATGACCCTGACTTACTAAATACTTTGTAAACTATGTAGTTTGTCCCATTTTTTTAGTCGTAAGTTTTTTTTTAATTATTTACCACTATGACAGTTCTCTATGTACACCATTGTATTTTCTGAGAAATAAAAAATCTATTGTCTATTGTCTATTGTCTATTGTCTATTGTCATTAATACTGCTCGCCGGTGATTTCCGCCAGACTTTGCCAGTTATACCAAGGTCAACGCCAGCTGATGAGCTGAACGCATGCCTTAAGAATTCCTCCTTATGGAGACATGTGAAAAAATTAACACTGTCAACTAATATGCGGGTGCATTTACTACAGGATAATTCCGTAGAGCACTTTGCTAAGCAACTTTTGGATATGGGAGACGGGAAACTTCCACTTGATCCCCTAACAAAAGAAATAGATTTCCCAACAAACTTTTGCCAGATGCAATCATCACTCGAGGATCTAGAGAAAAACATTTTCCCGGATATTGCTATTAATTTAAGAGATCACAATTGGCTTTGTGAGAGAGCAATCTTAGCTCCAAAAAATGATGATGTGAATCGTATCAATATAAAGATACAATCAAAAATTCCCGGTGTTGCGACGGAATACAAGTCTATTGACACAATTGTCGAAGAGGAACAATCAATAAACTATCCAACAGAATTTCTAAATTCATTAGAGCCTCCTGGAATGCCACCGCATACATTGAATTTGAAAGTCGGTTCGCCAATATTGCTTCTTCGAAATTTGAATTCTCCAAAACTGTGCAACGGGACTAGAATTACTGTAAAAAAACTAATGCCCAATTTGATTGAAGCAAAAATATTGAACGGAAAATGCAAAGGAGAAGATGTGCTGATACCAAGGATTCCGATGTTTTCAACTGATTTGCCATTCAATTTTAAACGGCTCCAATTTCCTGTGCGACTTGCTTTCGCAATAACTATTAATAAGTCTCAAGGACAGTCATTGCGTGTTGCCGCAATAAATTTAAGTAATCCATGTTTTTCACATGGACAGCTCTACGTCGCTTGCTCGAGAGTAGGCTCACCAAAAAACCTTTACATTTATACACAAAATAAGAAGACCAAAAATATTGTTTACCCTCTTGCACTCATTTAATAAATAATGTTTTTTCTAAAATTCTTTTTATTGCTTTATTTTGGTATGTCAATGAAAAATGAAAGGCGAGACAACGTCCGCCGGGTTCAGCTAGTATATATATATATATATATGTTTGAAGTTCATGCGCTGCCAAACCATCCAACCGATCACCATGAAACTTTAGGATGTTGTCCTGTATACTCCCGAGATGGTTTCTGTGAAGTTTGATGCAGATCCGTCCACAGGGTCCCGCCCCACGGGCTCCTAAAGATCCCATGTTATTCAAATGGAGAATCTGAATTGTTTACAAAAAACATATGACTGTGTGGTTTAATGTAGTTTCACATGCCATAAGCAGATTGAAGTTCTCACAACAACAGTACTGTATATGTTTTGATTTGTTGTAGTTCTACATTTCACCTTGAGAGTGTAGCACACACTACTTTTACTTGATCAGGTGATCTGTATTTGGTGTTAACCTTTTTTCCTCGGTAATTAAAACATGTGGTGAAACATGAAAATAAAAAATAAATAATTATTTGTTTTGCAGTTTACTTTTTATGACATGCCTCCTAAAAATCTAATATTGGTAGAAGAAGCAAAAATGCTCAAATTCTTTCAGCTATTGGGTTCTAAATCAAACTCAATATTATGACCGGCGAAACGGGCGGGTACAGCTAGTTACAACATAAAATTACTGTACAATCATAAAAATAATAGCCCTTGTTCGATCGTATCATGTTATCTGATTCAAAGAAGCTTAACCCTTTGCGAGCTAATTTATATTCTTAAAGTAAGCACATATGAAACTTGCTTGGTACACTACTAAATTGTTTACCAATATATATAATATTATGCTTAAAAATGAACTATTATGTGCAAAATTCCTACAAACATAGATCCAAAAAGCTTTTGTTAACCAACTAGCTGCCATTTTGGTCTTTCACTAAACATGTTTTATCTCAAGACTGGTTGGACAATAAAACTTAAGTAAAGCAGTTATTCCTAAATTGACTTTTTATTATTAAGTTGTAATGAAATACAAAAAATAAATTGGATAAAATTAATAATTTTTAAAATAGCGGCCGTTTGAAGTATTTAATGACAAAAAATTTCAATAATAGTGGCTTTTAAAAATATTTACGAGAATAATGTTTTATTAAAAATATTATTGCAAATTTAATGATATTTCGTTTTGGAAAATTACATGAGAAATATGTTAGGTACAATTGTTCAAGTGTTAATAGTTAACTTGAGACATTTAACACTCGTATTTAAGAGTCTACAAAATCAGTATTTTGACCATTTTTGCGCCAATCTCACTCCCCAACTCACTCTTTTTGTTATTTTGTCTTTTGTTCATTTTTTTATCCTAATGAATTTATATCTAGTTACTAACTGTTACATTTCTATAAACCTTTCCCTCTGGTTTGGCTTTCCAAAATATAATCTTGACTACACCCTTGACGACAATATAGCTAGAAAACTTTCCTGCTTAATTTTTTTCACATAACATCTATATTTGAAATATACTTCTCTTTAAGTTTTTAATCTAAATATCCATATTTATGTATTGTATGTAGCTCATTAGATTGAACAGTTTTCAATTTACTCTTAGCCACGTGAACAGGAGTTCACGACGTAACCCCACTTGACAAATTGTAGCATATTGATGTACGCGACCACTGGCGTATTTACATATGTAATTTATGAAATTCATAACTGACCAGTCAATACAGTGACAGTAAATCTTAATTAATTATGATATATCAAACTAAAATCATAAACGTAAGTAGACTTACATTTAGAGGATAATGCATTTTTTCACTAACTACAATTTTACTTATTTTGTTTTCATCTCCGTAATTTTCTTTTTTAAGTAACTGAAAACTCCTTCTTTGTCAATTTCATATAGAATGTGCGGGTAAAGTCTATTGAAGTGTTCCCCCTGATATAGCCTATACAAAGCTGTTTCTTTAATTGGAACATTGTCAGTATTGTTTGCCAGCAAGTCACTCATGTCTACTGCTCCTTCAAACAGAGCAAGGGGTAAAAGTGCACACGTATACATTAATATAAGAGGACTCATGGTCATTACATCACGTTTCATCTCCTCAAAATCAATTCTCTCGGGGCATTTAAGTTCTACCAAATTTCTATTCAATTCATCACAATAAAGGTGATATAGACTATTCAATTTAGTTTTCCGAACCTCCATATTGGGGCTTACTGACAGAAATATAACAAGCTCAACAATTGGTGAAGTTAAAGATAAATTCTGGAAATCCAAAAGCTTCACACTTTCAACTTTTCCCAAACTGTCATACTTGAACATCATGTTGGTACACCAAGGATCCATTTGTGCCAAAACTTTAAGTGGTCTATTTGAGTTAGAATTCTCTATTTCTTGATACATTTTCCACGAGATGTCACCTTCTGAGGCTTCTTTGATGATGTCCAAGTATTCTTTATATTCTGGTTTGTCTTCTAAATAAGCAGCCATGCCTTTTAAACCCATTTCTATACTCATTTTCATGATTTGTTGTAGTTGATCTGACTTTTTCCCACTAAACTGCAACAAGGATTCAATCGCTTTGGGATTCTTCCTATAAACTGCCACAAACAAAGCGTTGAGTTTTGCTTTTGCTTTGATGTAAAGTTGACAGTGTTCTAGGTCGAGAAGATTGTGACGATTGACCATCACATAACCAGAAGTACACAAATCTTCCAAGACAACGCAGTGGGGATGTGGAGAGCTGTAATACATAGGAACTATGTCATGTTGACAGAACTTGTACGTTTCACTAATAAATTCCCTGTAAAATTTTACTTCTTTCACGTAGACCTCACTAAAAAGTGTCTCTATGTTAGCTATTGGCGCTTTTATGATAAGAGAGATGGAACATTTGTCATCTCCTTTATTGTAATCTATTTTCACTCGAAGTAGTTGACTTCCATAATTATTACCATCCGATGTAACTGCAGGATGAATGGTGAAATTTGTCACATCTGTAGGCTGTGTTTCACGAGACTGAAGACAACTTTGGAAGAAGTCTTTTGTCAACCAGTCAGGAATATCTGGGGCAGCCATTTATCTGTAATTTTTTAGAAATAATTTAAACTTTTTTACCACATCAATAAAAATGAATAAAAGTACTATAACCAAGTTATGAAATATGGATACACCATAACATTACTTGCACCTTAATAGTGATGCCCAAGTTATAACAGTAGAATTCAGAGCAGAAATGTATTGGGCCATGGTCGTAGGTAGCAACTCGAGGAGGCTAGTACTAGTGCTTGGCCAATCAACACAAAGCAGTCGCAGACAGCTGACTGAGGCAGAGTTGTCATATCACCACCACATGACGATGGATGTATGCCATGCCAGCCAGCAGCCTCAAAACTCACCCACGCAAGGGATGCATATCGGAGCTGAACCTTACCAAAGATTGCCGAACTCTACAGCTCAACCTGGCTTGCCAATATGTTTCTGTTCTTAACTCTACTGTAATAAAGTTATATTTCTTTATCTGATCACAGCTACCAAGCAAAGTTCCCCACAAATAAGTTTATGTTTGTAAGAAGTATTATTTCACTATTGAGTATCTCTTTACAAATAACTAAAGAGAGGACTCATGTAGTGGGTTGAAAATTGCAGAGCCATGTAGTACTGTAGTTACTCAAAACAATTAGGTTATCTGATAGTGACTGGTCAATACTGGCTACGACTGATTCTTGTATACAAAACTAGTTTCAACTTGTTAAAACTAATTGTAGAGTCATAAATAGTTATGACTTATTTATCTACAGTGAACAAATTGTACAGTTACAATTATTTGTGAATATTTTAAATGAAAACTCTTAGTTTTAACAAGAACCATTTTTAATACCAAAGATAAACACCTGCGGAAAATAGATATGAAAAATAATTAAAACAATACTTGATAGAAATAGTAAACAAATAACAACTGGTAATATTTATAACTGATTTAATATCTTAAACATCATCTTCTTTTCTCGCTGAAATGAAGTGATGATAATTATTTTAGCTTATCAAAATAAGCACTATAACAAAAAATGCCGTCGTGGTGGCTCAGTGACTAAGGCTTCAGACTGCGGAGGGCAAGATTCAAATCCTTACTGAGCCAACGGTTGGTACTTTACTCATTGAATAAAGTTCACGCACAAGCTTTTAGCCTATGTGAACTGGCGAGTGAAGTTTAAAAAAAAACTATATAATTTTTAAAAAGCAGCCAAAATTTGGAATAGATGAATAGAAAAACTGACTGATGAGTAAAGGTTTTGTAGTAAGTTCATAACTAGCCAGCAAAAGTCTGACACAGCGTATAGACTGTTTGACAACAGTGGAAGGCAAGGTGTATTGGGGGATGATAGAGGATCGTGGTATTATAGTGTTGCCCAATCGTTAGTTTTTTCATGTATAAATACTCGTATTCCAAACGGTATAGAATCAAAGTAAAATGATATCACTTATCAACTTAGTGAAAGTTAAGTGGATTTACACAGTAAGTCCATTAGAATGTTTTTTACAGTAACAGGGATTGATAAAGCTCACCATGTGTAGAATAAGAAGTGCCTAATGTAGTATGGATAAAGAAATGCTTATAACTAGATAATAATTTGTAGTCTGATAAAAATAAAAAATATACATTAAATGTATGAAAATTACATAGAACAGATAAATGCAAAATTACAGAATATGTTATTAAAATTTGAGGTGCTAACACAGCTTGTGCGTATTTTAAGGCAAATATGAATTATTACTTGAGCGTAAGATGAGTGTGGGTGACCTGTGTAGTATAATTACTAACTGAGTTTGACTTGGCTCAGAAAGGACCATTTATTAATAGCCGGATAGCCAGAGCAACTAAGAGACCTATAGCTTTATGTGGAATGCAAACCCTGTAGTATTGATCTGATTTTCAGCTAATTGACAAGCCTGACACCCTGTTCTCTTCTCTTAACAACAACCCTACTATGTTAGTATTGTAACCGCTCATATTTTGTTATGAAATTTTTATATTATATTGAATGAGATATTAATGATTTTATTATCATATGGAAGAGTTCTTTTTGAATGCCACAAAACCAAATAATACTTTAAAAAATAAACATAAGATATTTTGTGAATGTAGTTATAATCATTAACCTTTCAGAACCGTTTGACGTGATGTTACGTCTTGGCAGTTTGATGTAGATACATTTGGTGTTGAATAGGATGAGCGTTAAGTTCTAAGGTGTTGTACAATGGCCAGGTATAATGCTAAGGATTGTCAGTTCACAACCAGCTGCAGCTGGTACTTTTTCGTGTAAGTTAATAGTGACACTGGTCTGTGGCATAGGGCCTTGCTCAGGCATGAGGGGTGGAAGTTGACGGGATCAGTCTCCCTATTATAGTTGCACAGAATAACACATTTTGCATATTTTTACTAATATTAAGAGGAGAAGGATAAGTTTTTCTTGTTTTTATCTATATGTTTATTTTTATTCATTTAGACTTAACACAGTATAAAATGATATATAAATACTAAAAATACATAAATGGACATGAAAATAACTGGATCTGTAAAACACTTTAAAATTATAAAACAAATATTAGAACATTTCAAAATAATTCCTACTCTTAAGAGTTACTACCACATATACATTTACTGAAGAAATTGTGAGTAAACAGTTCAATCAACTATTAACATTAGCTAGGGCCCAGGTGATATCAAGTTGTTTATCTCCAGTTATATTGTACTCGTAGAATAACAAGTTTAAAAAAAAACTGTTTAGTATTTATTTAATAATGATTTGACTCTCTATAATATCATGAACTTGCAATAGTACATTTTTCTGGGAAACACTAGCTAAAAGAAAATTATATTATTTTCTATACCATACATGTTTTTATGGTGGTACTGTTTATAGTCAACGATGCTACTTCAATAAGTGTTTATTTCATATGAAGTTTATCAGGAGTGACAGTTTTCACTATCCTACATGATTAGATAATGCACAAATCAGTAGCTGTGGCCATGGAATTGACTCTTGATTGTTTATGTAGGTCATCATTAACAGTTTCAGAGGCTATTTATTTTTCTGTATATACCTCTTTAAGGAATGACATAGCTTGAATGTTTATTTTTATTTATAAACATTTTTAAAATATATATTTCATAATAAGCTTAGTCATTGTTGAGTGATTTTTTAAATTATTTATATGATAACTACATCTTCATACTACCAAATAAGTGCCTGATTTGTATTTTTTTTAATAAATGAAAATGAGGTAGTTTTAGGAATTACTCTGTGAAAAATATTTTTGGTTATCATTTGTATATATATATTGTCCCTTATCTACCCTGATAGCCCTTTTTTTATATTTACAAGTAGGCAGACAACTGTAGTATATCTCGTTAAATCACTGAAGAATTATATTTGTCTGATGTTTCTGGTAATTTTAAAAGGCAGGTCAGGATGACTTAAGAAGCTGAATAGGTAGAATCAATGAACAGAAATCTCTCTATAAGAAGAACAGAACTTTTAGTGGTAAGTAAGCCTTGATTTATTTAGGTTTAATAAGTTTCCAAGAGAGTGTTCTGCTCTAGCAGTTCTAGAGAGACAGAGATAATCAGCAGACAGTACGACAAATACAGATACAGTCAATGTGTTATATCTCACACACACTCACTTGAAAGAAAACATCTACCAGCCACTGATTGAACTAGCGTTTTCAAGCTGTGTGCCAGGCTGAAATTTTAATATAGTCTGCACTTCAAATAAGATATTTGTATTCATTGGCAGAATCTCTGTTCACACTTACCTGTAATTAATACTGTAATTCTGAACCCAATGACTTCAGGATCAGCACTTGTAAAAGGTCCCTTATTCAGGGGGGGGGGTTGTTTACATTCTATTTAAAATGCGTGACGATTATTATTGTTAAATTTGTGGAAAATATTTTGTTATACATCTAGCCAGTAACTACCTACTTCACTTCACTAGAAAGGAGGCCAAAGAGGGTGGCATTGTTAGTACGGTAGGTGAGAAGAGCGATAGCGAATCTCTCCAAGGTCAACCGTATTCATGCTATTGACCTCAGAGGTTTTAGACAACATGTCAAAAATAAATTATTGCAGTAGCAAAAATTGTTTGAAATTTTTCATGATTAGTTGGTAAATAGTTAGATAATAAAATCATGGTCAGTATGTAAGTAGCTCTTTGTACATAAAACACTCTATTCGTAAAACATAAATTTATTGAAAAACTAAAATCAGTAATAAAATTTGTTGGATAAGAACATAACCAACAAAATTTGACAGAAAAACAAATTACAGCATCTAACTTTAAAGTTTTGCTGCAGAATACACCTCTGAGCACTTAATTTATTTATAAATCGTACAGGTAATCTATTCTAAACTATGATATAACAAGTGCATTCATTACCTTCTGTAGATCTCTGGTGTATTGAGACTCACTAGCACTGGTAAAATGACCTTGGCAACACTGTAATAGAGATGATTAGTGTGGCCGTGGCCTCTCCTTCAGGCACATCAAGTACTTCCTATCATTTATGGCAAAGCTATCCTTATTTTTCACTGCCAAAAAAAATTATGGTTATCGTCAGTTGTTTAATTTACAACAGCCTTTTTATTTCGGTAAGAGGTATAGTTCTATTTAAGATTTGACAATCTCATACAAATGTTGGTTTGGATATAATATTGTGTGTTAAAAGGGAGGAACTACAAAATGAACATCATCATAGTAATATCAAAGAATAGTAAACAATAGTTCTATCGGTAATATTGTTGAATGCATAGAGTTTTAACACAAGAATACAAATGAATGATCAAAATTAAGCTTTTAGTTTTACCCAGTTATTCACATCTCGTCTTGTTATGATTTGTATTGTGATAAATATTTATGAAAGGTTTTAAAGTTAAAATTAGTATAAATTCATTACAAATTGAACTTGCTCAAAAATATTTACTATATTAGAACAATTATAAATTCTTATGACGATGTTGTTTGCAAAAAATTAAATTTCATGAAATATGCTAAAACTGTACAAGGTGATTGTCGAATATGTATTTTACAGGCATGATAGAGTTAGATATTTAAATATTAATATATTGGATTGCAATTAGTCTTAGAAATATTATTCCTCAGTGAAACTTTCACGGTCCCTCCGAGATTATTCTAATAAATCATTTCTGAGGTTTAATCAACTTACTAAAGTCAAGCCTAGTTGCTGAACAATATCATATTTTAAGAACCATCTATATATATGGTGTTCAGTCAAAATATACCAGAACTTTAGGATTTTATTCCTGGGAGCAAAAAGTTCCTACATACATAGATTCAAAAACCTTTCTCTAACCAGCTGGTCCCCTCTTCCTAATTTTCACTGTTAAAAATCCTATTCTACCTATTAAAAAAAAGAACGGTTTGACCAAAAAAACCTTAAATTTTTCCAAAATAATTGGTATTGATGTCTAAATAAAATATAACAAGATTATAATTTTTAATGAACAGTAACTCCAAAACTGATAGTTTTTCAAAGTTATTACAAGTGAAATTTTTCATTTAAAATTTTATTACAAATCTTATTTTTGGAAATCGATTGAAAAATGGACGACTGAGACGATAGTAGTTAGCCTTTAAAACTTATATCTTGATTATTTTAAATCTGATTTTCAAGAACTATGTACGATTTGTAATAAACCTTTAAATTACACTAGATATGAATAAGATTATGGTCAGTACAAATATTATGTAATGTAGGCAATAATGGAGATCCTTGCAAAACAACTCTTTTAATTTCAGTGTTTAGTCTTTCATTTCAATGTTTACATTCTGATTTCTTTACTTATCCGGAGGTGCATTACTGTACAAAGAAAATTCCTTGGAATCTGAAAAAGCTTTTAAAATTAAAAGACAGTGACAATATTATTTTCAGCGTTTTCTATGTCTCAAACAAGAATTTCACAATCATACACCTCATTCTAGCTGATTTAAATATTTTATATTAAAATGTTGTTTATGGTTAGATACTGAAAAGATTAGCAAATACTCAGTGGAACTAATTAAATTTATCCGTTAAAAAAATCCCTCACCCATTTTTGTTGTTGAACCTTTCTCAAAATGGATCTTTCCATTATAAGGCTCAAGTTACTAGTGTAATTGTTGTCACTTATTTTATAAGTTAATAATATTTCTTAGCCCAGTGTTAACTTTGAAATTGAGACCCTCATCAATACACAATTAATTACTATTATAATTTATCTTATAAACATAGCTTCGTCCAGAAAATCATAAAAAATCTGTGTTTGATATATATTGATGATGTACAGTTTACTTACCTTTATCTAACCGAGTAAGTATTGCTAGTAATTCAATTCAAAATGCTTTATTTGTAAATGTACACAGGTACAGTAAATAGCGTCAAATTAGTTAAAGCTAGTTAAGGCTATTAAGCTTATTAATAGTTAGCTTAAGGCTTATTAAGTTGGTTAAAATTTTTAGCAGGGCTAAACATGTGTTAGAGATTTTAATTCTTAATTGATAGAAAGCATGAATTTGTCACTTAAGTGCTGGAGTGACCGGGCATTCTATAAATTCCCATGATGGTGGTCCATGAACTCACCAACCGTATAGAAAGCATTAGACACAAGGTGACTTTTCAGCCGAGATTTAAATAATTTTTGGGAAGTTTGAGATTTAATTCGTTCAGGGAGAACATTGACCAATCTGACTCCCATCTGCGAGGGAAGGCGTTCAAACGCCACCGTCTTGTGTTGTTCGATGCGGTAGGCGGCCCTCGCCCTTGTCTCATATCCATGGACGTCACTGCCGCTAGTCAAACTACATTTGTAGCGACAGTACACCGCCGTCTCAAGGATGTAAAGACAAGGAAGAGTCAGCAGTTCCAACTCCCTGAATGCTGTTCTGCATGACTCTCTGCATTTTAATTTCAAAATGACTCTCACCGCTTTTTTCTGGAGTTTAAAAATTCTTTCAAAAAGGGTGTTTGCACTACTGCCCCATAATATTATGCTGTACGAGAGATGGGGGTACACGAGGCCATAATAGGCCATTAGTAGAACTTCTAAAGAGCAGTAGTTCGAGAGATTGCGCAAAGCAAAGATACCTTTTGCAACCCTAGAGCAAACATTATCTATGTGATTATTCCAGGTCAATCCCTTATCCAGGTATATTCCCAGGAATTTGGTACAGTCAGTTTCCTTAAGAGAAACATCATCTACCATTACAGTGGTTGAGGTCTCCGAATCGTGAGACCGCAACGAAAATTTGATGAAAGTTGTCTTTGAACAATTTGTTTGGAGATTGTCATTCAAAAACTTTTGGATGCAAGAAGTAAGATAAGGAAGTGTTATTCTGTGCAAGTCACTTAATACTGATCAGAATTCCTAGCTTTTAAGCTCTTAAATACTAGCACAAGAATGTAATTTGACTATCACACACTTAACTGAAGAAGATTATGACTTGCAAGATATCGTAGTGATTTAATATAATCTTGAAGTTAATAACACTTTCTGGTTTGTTTTTCATTCAAATTGTTGAATGAATCCAAACAAACTGTAGAGGATGATATTTGGAGATTTCCAATGCCTGAGTGTTTAAGAAACAAACTCAACGTTTCGACAGGTATAACAAACTCCTGCCGTCTTCAGGTGTACTTACTAACTTAGCCTACATCTAAAACATTTTTTTTTTTATTTCTTAACCCATACTACATCAGAAAAGACTTAATAGGTACTACATGCTAGATACTAAAGATTACTGTTGTAAATCAATAGTTCTTAAACAACTGTCACACATAATGTAATTATACAAAATACACAGTATGAAATACAAAAGAAATTCAAAATATGAAATCAGTCAATAAAACACAGAGCAGGTTATTAATAGACTAAATAATCAATGACATACAAAAATAAATGAAAAATATGAAGAAATCAACAGAGCATAGGTCAGGTTATTAAACAGACAAAATATTCAATAAGACACAAAATAAATGCAAAAATAAAAATATTTTGTCTGTTTAGTAACCTGCTCTATGTTTTGTTGAATTTTTTCATATTTTTGCATTTATTTCGTGTCTCATTGAATATTTGGTCTATTTAATAACCTGACCTATGCTCTGTTGATTTCTTCATAATTTGCATTTATTTTTGTATGTCATTGAGTATTTAGTCTATTTAATAATTTGCTCTGTGTTTTGTTGACTGATTTCATATTTTGAATTTCTGTTGTATTTCATATTGTGCATTATATTTTGGATAGTTACGTTATGTGTGATAGTTATTTAAGAAATTTTGACTTACAACAGTAATCTTTAGTATCTAGCACGTAGTATTGTCTTTTTTATGTAGTATGGGTTAAGAAATAAAAAAAAATTGTTTTAGATGTAGGCTGTTAGTAAGTACACCTGAAGACGGTAGGAGTTCGTTATACCTGTCGAAACGTTGTGTTTGTTTCTTAAACACTCAAGCATTGGAAATCTCCAAATATCATATACATATCATGAACAATCCAATGCTAATAAATAACTTTCAAACAACAAATTGTAGAGGTTTAATACTTTTGTAACACAGCCTAGAAACCACCCACCCTCCCTTGTAAGGGCATTATGTAATTAGGGATGGCCTCAGAATTAGTTGCATATAAACTTAAAAGTTAGAACAACACTTCTTGTGTAGAGAGTATACGGGTTTGTGTGATGTTCACAGCTGTTGATAGTTACCTGAGTTAGTTGCATCCCATATAACCTTGAAGTTTGGATAACACTTCTTGGGTAGAGAGTCAACAGGTTTGTGTGATTTCTTGATTATAAGGGTTATGTGTGATGTTATTGTCTGTTAGAAGATATTAAGCCAGGAATTAGTTAATAGAAGATATTGGTAAAATATCAGCTAATTTATTAGATATCTGTTATGTATACCTCTGAACATAATAGTATATATAACAAAACTCACAAATTTTCATAGTCTCTATCATCTTCAAATCTTCTCTCTCTGAAAGATTTATTATAATTTTGTCAGCAGGTGTATTGTTGTAATAATTATATGCTTGTAGAAATTTGTAAATAAATGAAGCGATTGTCATTGTCACCATCGAAATTAAATTTTGAGGAAATAATCATCCTTATAACATAAGAAGAAGATATGAGGTAATCCAGGAAAACATAGTAAAATTTTTTGAAAAGAAACCTTCCTGTACTCGGTTGCACGTTCACCTGTCAGTACAGGCCTTACGGAAGAACGGCTCCCTACTACCTATATTACAAAACCGTGCATATGTCTTCCGGGTTGCTGCTACAAACCAGACAACGTGTTACAGGCGCTGTATACCTTACAACGGCTATAAAAAATATAAATAAATTATATATAACTTTATGACCCAATACTTTCTTCTTGAAGGCAATACTCTTTTTCCAAGGCATTGTCTTGGAAGCTCTCTGAAGACCAAGAGTCAGCATGTTGATTTGATAAAAAATGTGAGTTTTGCCATTGACCATCTCAAAACAATGCAGCTAAGTCAGTTTTTTTTTCATCGAGGAACATGCACACCTCTCTTAGTTCACATAAAATCTGCCCAAAACATGGCCTCTCGATAACCAACGCACTTTGGTGTGAAGGAGCAATTTGGAATGAAGTGGGCCCATATCTTCACACAGCGTTGCAAACAATCTTGAATGAAGATAGTTGCTTCTAATGAAGTGAACAGCCTTTACGTTAAGAGGACAGTTAAGAGGATGTCATTGAGTTCAAAACTCAAATGTTTTGTCGCAAGCATTTCTCTGTGAAAAATGCAGTGCGTTACCTGCAATTCACTTCCTGCTTCTTTTCTAACAAAACTTTGAAGACCAGTTTTTCAGCCAGTCATAGCAGCAGCTCCGTCAGTACACAGTCCAACATAATTCTTCCAAGACAGATTGCAAGACTTAAAGTATCCATCAATTACGTTAAAAATATCCAGACCTGTTGTATGACCTGGAAGTTCGATGCACGTTATGAATTCCTCATGAAACTTTTGGTCTTCTCTGTCAATTATACTTGACATACGTCAGCAAAATAGCTTTATTCGTCACATCAGTTGATTCGTCCAATTGTAGAGAAAACCATTTTGATTGCAGGATCTTAGTTATAGGTTGGCTTTGAACATCTGAGGTCATGGTTTCGATTCTTCTTGAAATGGTATTATTTGAAACAGGTATATTTTTCACTTGTTGAGCAAATTTGTCGCCCAAAACAACTTTGGTGGCATCTAAAATACAGCGCAAAACTAAGTCTTCTGCTATTGTAAATGTTTTTTTTTGTTTTTGCAATGTTTAGTGCAATTAACAAAGATGCTCTTAAAATAGCTTTATCATGACTTGAATACAATTTTATAACTTGTTTGCGTTTCTAAGCTCTGTTTCCTTACGCTTAAAAAACTTTTAAGGTTTTTCAAATAACTCTTTACGTAGATTACATAAACGTTTCTTAAAAAAAGAAAAAGTAGATAGAAAAAATATTACAATTTTGTATTAGACACCCCAGTTGCAAATTATCTATGATAGACGGGCGAGAAAGGCGCATGAGTTTAGCCGGTTTCATTGCGTCATCGCTTAAAACCTCAGAACATATGACACACTGAGGTAAATGAATATCTGTATCTTCATTAAATGTAAACCCATATTTAAGGTAATCTGGGTTATACTTACGATTAGCAGGTTTCCTACTTTTAGGTCTACTTGGAGTTACGTTATACTATCACACTTACTGAAACTAGGCCTAGGTTGTTATTGCAGGAAGGTTACATCGTCATACAGTATTTTTTAAAATATGAGAAAGACTGCATGTGTCCCTTGCTTACTCATACGGACACAAGACACAATCACCCTTACTCATATCGATACAAAACACAATCACCGTCTTTAATATGGCACTACTTATTTAATTTCTAACTTCAAATACAGTAATTGTTGTGACTGAAAATATGTTAGTTGAGGTTAAGCTCCGTGATGACAAAAGACTCCTTCTGCAGGCTGATGTCATCGGGAACGGTGCTGTGTTAACCCAGCGGCAAACATATGAACTACGGTTAGCAACTGCCAATGTTTTGAAGCAACAAGCCATGTTTTACTTTCTAGTAGCAGCACTAAAACCCTGAGCAGGCGTTAATGATGTTCTATTTTGCAAACATAACTTTTTATCAATGCCGTAGGAGTTAATAAAATATTTTACCTAAACTTCCCTGTGGTCCGGTTGGGAATCACTGACCTAGTGCATTACAGTGAACGATTCGGTCGTGTACTAGTCCTGCAAATGTACTACCTTTACCCATCTCTAGAGTGGCATAGTGTGGTTAGGGTTTATGAAAGCTTGTGCATGCGTTGAAGGTGACTGTTACCCGACTTTCGTCTCACTGCAGTTAGCTGTTGTTCATTTCGTAAATTGCAAAAGCCATCGATCATCTGAATCAGTGAGAACATAGTTTGTTATTAAGTTGCACAACAAATACAGTTCTAATTAAGTGTTTATACACAAAACTGTATAGATATCGTTCTGCAGAAATTAATGTTGTAATTTTCTCATTAACAGGATTTCTTTCAGCAGCCGTCTCTTTCGTTCTGCTACAATGTCACCATGTCGCATGTTATTCTTCTTTGAGGCTAAATGTTTGGTAACATTTTAATCAATCTTTGGATAAACTGTAGTGACATAATACAAACAACCCATGCTATGTTTAAAACTGTTTATTCATTCATTTGTTGAGATTAACTGCACAGTCATAATAATGGTTATTCTTAAATACTTTCTTAACCGCTAATAACTAACTACATTAAAAGGCCCGTAGACTTAACTTTTAACAACTGAACACAGTTTAACATATTAGACAAGATAATACTATTTTAATCATTTGTTATCAACAGATTTTACTTTTATAGTGGGCTCATATGATTGTATATTTCAAATAACTGTTTGGTTTTGAACGGTCAGTCTGCTCTCTCAGTACATTTCAAGGTGTAGACGGATCAGGAATTATAAGTATTGGGACTAAAAATAAACTTTATATTCATACTTAAAAAATCCTAAGAACAACCCAAAATGTTGTTCTTAACTTTGCGCTTCTGCAAGTTTAGAATATATTTATAGATACATGAAGACAACAAAAATAATGTCACAAAATGACAATTAATGAGTGGAACTTTTATGTTTATAACCTTATCTTGATGTCACTACATCGTTGCAGTCACAACTGCATCTTCACAAGCCCAATAAACCTTGCTCTTACTCGCCTAACACATGTCTTAACTCTTAGCAGACTGTTTTAGGGTTTTGTTATATACAAAACCATCTTTGGTCCTGTTATTTAACAAATACAAATATTCCAACAATAAGATCTTATTGCAACAAATTCTTCTTAACGTATCATATCTCTCTTTTGAATAATGTGCTCTTTTAATAAAAATAGGGATGTGCCAAATTGCTGTGTGAAAGAAGCAGCTTAGCTGAAAGCAGTTGGCATCACTAAGCTGCTTATTAAAAGCAGTTTAGCTCAGCTACAGCACACATAATGGCACGGTGTTTCTGTGTACCATTGTTGAAAATTGCTTAGCCAGCTTTAAACTTGCTTTTAATTAAATTATAAGATCAAATTAATTAGTTTAACATATTCGTTCATTATTCATTCATACATATCAAACAGTTACAGCAAGTCTACTAAGAGAAGGCTATACAATTTCTTGGAGATAGTTTAATAAAATGTATGTATACCTTTCCATTGATAGAACATTTGATTCATAGTACTGTATATTGCACATAATAACAGTTCATCTCAACAGTACAAGAGAGCTGCAGACAGCAACTAATTTAGAAAATCGCTTACTGTTCACTGCTGTTGGTCAACCTGCTTTCAGTAACTGTTGGGCGGGGATAGGCTGTAGCCGATAAGCAGGCATTATCACTCAACTGTTTAGTAGCTGAGCTGCTTACTTCAATAAACCAGCTGCTTCAGCTTATTTAGCACATCCATAGTTCACATTTGCCGCATCGCAACAGTGCAAGAGAGCTGCACAGCTAATATAGAAAAGCACTTACTGTTCACTGCTGTTGACCAGCCTATTTTCTATAACTGTTACACGAGAATAACTGCTACTGAAAAGTAGGTATTCTCACTCAACTGTTTAGTAGCTAAGCATCTTACTTTAATAAGCTGCTGCTTCTAAGCTGCTTAAGCTTATTTGGCACATCCCTAATTAAGAACACCACTAAAACAATCAAATATTAAGTAGCAAACAATATCTCTAAATCTTCATGACTAGTGTAAACCGCACCAAAATAGTCCGATCACATTTTAGGCAGTGTTGCCATATCGTTTCTGAGAACCACCCAACCACATGTTTCATCTACGATAAGCAATTTTAGATATCAATCTTCAACTTAGACAGCAAAGTTCAATGCTGTCAATCTAATTGGCATTTTGTTTACAAACCAAAGTAAAATTAACTATGATATGCGTTAGTACTATAATTTTGTACAGCATTATATTAATTTAAATATATAATGCTATTAAATATTGTTTATCAAGTGAAATAATTGTTTTATTTGTAATTGTAATACTAAATATACATAACCAAGACATGCACGTTTGTTTACATGACATTGTTTCTTTA
>JAQJVL010007106.1:0-25532 GCA_035578905.1 Stictocephala bisonia | reverse complement strand
CCTTATGTCAAGTAGCACTTTATGATCTCTTCTAACGCACAAACACATGAACTATGTAAACTTTAACTTACGCCCTCCGTACATGAGGTCAATGCCATTTAGTCACTTTCATGCAATTCTTTTAGTAAAAACTTCACTCTCTTAATTTTAATTTTATGCATCTAAAGGTGAAGCTATTGAGGTAAAAAATGACATAGCGGTATTGGAGATGAGAACGTAATAAGAAACGTGGTACTTAATTAGTGTATTTAGTCGATAGCGTAGATGGTTTAAGTCCAGCTCCATAACCTAAATGTTCAGAGATCGGTCCCAATCTGAGTCACAACCAATTTTGAAAGGGGTCAGCTGATAGACTTCGGTTGATGGAATTTTAATACCTATAGATGCCCCCCACTGTAAATGAAGAAGCATTGGGGGGCCGCCATGATAAACACTCCCTCAATTATATGTGGGCCCACAGCTATGTCTTATTATGTTAGTGCTAGATGGCCAGGAAGTGTTTATGATGATTGTGTTTTAAGAAATAGCCCGCTACATGAAAGAATGGATAGAGGAACATATTTCCAAATGCAGTAATCATTGGAGACTCCATTAATCCAGTAATCATGTAGACTTGGTGACACCATTGCACAACAACCCAAACAATGTAGCAGAGAGAAGGTATAATCGGCGACTTAAAGCCACAAGACAAACAATAGAGCGAGCTTTAGGTATTCTGAAAGAGAAATTCCCTAATCTAAATCACCACCTTTTGAGCCCTAATTTTTACCGGTGAAGTCATTAAGTGCTGTGCTGTACTATATAACTTTGCAAGGAGTGGTGACGATGAATTGATTTTAGGCAATGGAGATGATGTAGTGTTGGATACTGGTCACCACAAAGAAAAGGACCAGTTAAATGATGAACAACCATTACAGGCAGCAAGACAACGACAGCAACAAATTTTAAATCAAATTTTGTTTTTTTTTTTACAAAAGTTATAAAACTTAAATTTTAATTGCAGATGCTCTACTATATAATATCTTGTTACTACTTGTTACATTTACTTAATGTAAATAAAATGTTCATGGCAATGGAAGTAGATCACAAAAATTATCAATAAAACTTTTTTTCATTTTAGAACTTATGTTTTTTTATGTTATATCTTTGAATGCCAGATGCATTTCAAACTTATGCCTATGTTTAAATGTTGTAATTGTATAACAGTCTACTCGCCTAAAGCAAATTCGGTTGGACATCCTGCATTGTAAGAAGATTTATAAACAAAAGGCAAGACGAATTTCCATTTCCATTAACTTATCCAATAAATAAACATATAGCAAAGAAAGAAAAAACATAGAAAGAACTCAAGTAATCTTTAATAGTAACTGATAAAATTTCTTAAATGTATTAAGCAAATTTTAAACTAACTGCCAGCAAAATTGATAATTTCTTCTCTTATTGATGTCCATCATAAGTTGTTGTAAAAACAGAATCTTTTATATTTTTTGTAAAATCACTATGAGGTATTCCTAGTTATATTTCCAGTTGGCGACTCTGAAGTTGGCTCTTGTATATTTGAATTTTAAGAAGCTCTATCTGTAATTTACATTTTTGCTCTATATTATTACCATTACCTGTAACAAGAAAACAATTTTACTACTATTAAATTACTAAATAGCTTACTAAACCATTGGTAATTCAGTAGAAAATGCTCTAATAAAGACATTATCTTAAAAATTAAATTTTACTTTGTACTAAGTATACTGTACATTTTTTAATCCTTGCTAAACTAAACAATTCTACATTTTTTAACAAAATGTAATAGACAAAAGTATTTGTAAGACAATTTTCTACTAAGTTGAAATTGGCGTATTCAGTTATTGTTAGTTATTTCTTATAAGAATGTAACCTATATTTAACCTATATGTAAACTATACTTAAGGATTTTTATGATGGTTTAATTTTTATATTTTTGATGATGTTTTGAAAGCTCCACTTACTTGGTTGACATTTCCTTGACAGTCTGCTTACTTTGACAGGGTTTTTTGGGAATGGCTCGTTTGAGCTTCTGTTTTGTAAATTATCATTGTTTTATAATTCTTTATCTGAGTCTGATAAATAAATATTTTCATTAAGTACATCTTCTTCTTTTGTTTAACTTATGAAACCCCCCAAAGGGGGGACACACGGGTTACTCCCCCTTTTGCTGGTATATCCCTCCATTGATTTATTTACATTCGGGGTCATTTATTAAATTCGGTGTATTTTCCCCAAAATTTTTGGGGTTTTTAAAAGTTATCAACCCACCTCTTTTTTAAAAGGGTTTCCTTTCCTCCTTTGTCCCTGTAGTTTTTTCGTTATCAAATTTTTTCTAAAAACCAAAAAGGGGGAATTTTTATTTTTTAAAAATTAAAATTTTAAAAATTGTCTTTTTTTGGGGAGGGGACATTTATTCCATAAAATATTTTTTTTTTTACAGTTTTTAAAGGGGTTGGGGGGTTTTCCTTAAAATCTTAAATTTAAAGTTAAAAATATGGGGGAAATTAACCCAAGGGGGGTTTATAACGGGGGGAAATTAATTATTAATGAAAAATTTGGAAATTAAGGTCAAATTTGGGGAAAAAAAACTTTGGGGAGTAAGTAAAGATAAAAATACAAAAACCAATTGTAAAGGGGATTTGCAAAAAAAATTAAAATGGTTGGGGTAATTTTTTTTAAGGGAAAAAAAAAAGAAATTTCTTTGACAAAAAAAATTTTTTAATTCTAAAAATAAATTAAAAATGGGTAAAAACGAACGGGTTTTAACAATGGGGTAAGGGTTTTTAGCTTCAAAAAAAATATTGGGGCAATTTTGGAAAATTTTTTAATAACAAAATTCCAATTCAATTTTCCCAAATGTTTTTTTTTAACCAATTTTTTGTTTCGGGGGGTTGAGGGGGGGTGGGTTCGGGGGGTTAACCAATTATTCCCAACCAAAAAATAAAAAACCACACAACCTAAAAAAAAATATAAAACAGGGAACTTTTTTTTCCCAATTTTCTTCAAGATTCAGAAGAGGGGGTTTGAAAAAAATTTTTAATTAAAACCCCTCTTTTGTAAAAAAAGTTTTTCCAACGGGGAAAGGGAAGGGGGAAAAATTTTTAAACTGGGTTTATCATAAAAAAGGGTCCCCCTTTTATTTTTAAAACCCCCTTGACCCCCATTGGGTTTTAAAATTTTCTTTTTAATTACCGGGAATTTTTCCCCCAAATAAACTAAAAAAATTGTTTGAGTTAAAACTTATTTTTAAAAAAAGGTAATAAAAATAAATCCTAGCATGTTTCTTTCCGTTTCACTTTTTTGTTTTTTCCAAAATATTGAAAAAAAATTGTTTATTTAAAATTTAAATTGATTTTTTAATAAATTAAATTATTAGATAAAGAACAGCATGGTTTCCCAAACCAGGAAAATTTCACTATATAGCGGTTAGAATTTTATTAATCTTAATTAATTGATTCGGGGAAAGGGAAAAAAAAAGTTGTTGGTTATTTTTTTGTTTTAAAATAGGGCTTTTGACATTTTCCCTAGTTAAATTTAGACAGTCCCAAAAAAAAATGTAAAGGTTGCAGGCAAGGATTTTAATGGTTTTTTTTGTTCTTTAAAAAATTGGGGGTAAAATTTTTGTAGGGGTTTTGGAAACACTTTTTTCCCCATTTGATTTTATGGTCATTAAAAAACTATAAAAAGGAATTTAAGTTTCAAATGTTAAATATAAAATAGGGGTTCCCAAGGGGTTTTTTTTTAAGGGGGTTTCTTTGTTACTTAAAGGGGCTACCGATTTCCCTTCCTGTAAACATTTAATATTTGCCTCAAATGTGATCATGGGGGAGTTATGGGGGGGCTTGGGGGGCAAATGCCCCCCCCCCCTTGTGTTAAATTTTAATTTAAAAGGGGGAATATAATTTCATAAAAAAGGGTTACAAAATTGAAGGGATGAATTTTAAATGAAATGTTGATTATATTTTTACTAAAAATAAAAAATTTTAGAATGCCTTTTAACCCCAAAATTAAAGATTCAGTGCGAGTATTGGGGGCCCCCCCACTTATACAATACAATTTTACGGGTTGACTTCCACTACCCATATCTCCCAAATTGGCGGGCTGACTGAATCGAGTCGTGTTTTAGCGGGGCCCCGGGGGTTTCTGCCAACCCCATTTACCCGCAGTTTTTTAAAGTTAGGGGTTCTTTGCTTGTTCCCATTCTTTGGTTTCTTTGTATTTAAAATAAGTTTTTTTTGTTTTTTGTTATTTAAGATGAGAATGAGTGGTGTTTCTTTTTGGATTTTTAAAAGAAAATTAAAACCCATTTTTTGTTTTGTTTTAGTTTTTTATGGAAAAAAATACATTTTTTAACAAAATGAGTAAAAAAAACGGGCCCTTAGAAACTTTTTTTTAAATAAAAAAACCCAGTGACTGTGTTAAGAAAAATAATGAAGAAGGGGGTTTGAGTGTTTTTTAAAAAAGCTTCCCAGGCTGTTCAAATTTTGGGCCTTTGACGTAAGTAAAAAAAGGAAAAAAATTTACTTTTCTTATGATGAGGAGCCAACCCCAAAAAAAAGGGGGAAACCTTGGAAATATAAAAGGGACAGGCCCATCGCCCCCAATTTTGATACATTTTTAAATTTTTCAGACATTAAAAATTCAAAAGGACCCATTTACCCCATTTTTTTTTTAAGGGAAAAATTTAAAAATGGCTAGAATACAGTATAAAGAAAAAAGGTGTTATTCTGTTACGCTTGCGGATATTTGCTTTCTAAAAAAAAAAGAAAGGGAAACTGAAAGGGGCCATAAGTAACTGGAAGAAGATGGGGAAAATTAGAAAAGCAGGCGTCCAGTAAAATTTTAAACTTATTTTAAAGGGGCGTTAAGCATATAACTATAAAAAAACCCAAAAGGATCCCAATTGCTTGGGAAAAAAATCCCCCATTTCATAAAAGGGGCCCTCTTTCTGAAAATGTGAATTTTTTAAGAAAATTTTTTGGACCTTTTGTTTTTTTTGGCCCAAAAAAGGGAATTTTGTTTTTTTTTTCTTTGGGCACGATGAAAAAGAAACGGTTTTTGGGAACAAAAGAAATTATTTAGAGTTTTTTGGGAATTTTTTACTCAAAAAATGATGCTAATTCAAAGTAAAAAATGAATGATATTTCCCAAATTTAAAAAGTTTATGACTTTCAAAACGGAAAATTTTTAAATTGTTACTGAAGAAAGGGTTTTTTTGTATAATGGTTTAAAAAAAATAAAAGATCTGGTTTT
This sequence comes from Stictocephala bisonia, assembly GCA_035578905.1. NCBI lineage: Eukaryota > Metazoa > Arthropoda > Insecta > Hemiptera > Membracidae > Stictocephala > Stictocephala bisonia. Next base: position 20,258 of record JAQJVL010007106.1, on the reverse strand, counting down.
AGGGCCTTTAAAGGTCGGTGAAGAAAAGTCACCCGAGTTTTAACAATTGTTTATTTTTAAAAAGATTTTTTTGGGTTTTTAATTCCCGGGAAAAAAAAAAAAAAAGATTGCTAACATGAAGGATGTTTCTTTTAGATCGTTTGTTTCTGGGGTCCCTTTTGCAAAACAATTTTTTTTGAACTACCCTTTAAAAAATAGGTATAAAAAGAAATTTAATTGGTCAATCAATGATGGGCGGGGTTGGGGTTTAAAGTCCCCGGGGTAAAGGGAAAAGGACAGAAAATCATCAGGGATACCCAATCTTCACCTTGGGATTTGCCCCCCTGTTTAGCACTAAGGTTAAATTTTGGGTTTTTGTAAAACTTTTTGTGAAAGGGGAATAACTCCCGTTGTTTCTTCTTTAAAGTGATAGGTCACTATGAGTTTTTTTTTAACCCCGTATGCATGCGGAATCAAAATACTGCAAGAGAGGGTTCAGGGTCAAAAGTCCCAGGCCCCCAGAGAAACCCCAAAATAAGTGGCCCCAAAAGGGGGTCGGTAAGGCTTTCTGCTGTCCAATCTGTTAACAGAAATTATGATGCAATTCGGGGGGCCTCCTCAAAAAGATTGCAAAAACTAAGAAATTCAAAATTCCCCCAGGCCAAAGGATTATGGCTTCAAAATTTCATCCCTTTGGGCTTTGTTGTTGTTTTAAAATTTTAATGGAGGTTTTTTTTAAAATGAATAAATTTCCTCAGCAAAACGCTTTGGAAAGGGGGACTTTGGCTTTGCAAGTTTTGGCGAAAGCAGCTGGAGGGAATTATTATGAAGCCCAGTCAAAAAAAAAGTGGGAAAAAGCCCGGGAGGGAAAAAAGTGGAATGAAGTAATGAAGTTTTCAAGGTTTTTACGAACTACATTTATTTCCCCGAAAATATTTTGCATCACAACACAATCCAATTTAGGGCTACCACAAAATTCGTTTTCCCTTTGGGAAAAAAAAGTTTATTCGACTTCAAGTTAAAATTTTTGCGGGCCCAAACCCTTTGAGAGTTATTTCAAAAAACTCATAATCAATTTTTTTTTCAATTTTCTATGTTGGACAGTCAAAGGGGGGAAATCGTTCAGAGAGTTTTAGTGAAAAACGTGAAGGGGAAACCGCATGGGTTTAAAAATACCGTTGTGGGCCTTTTTTACCCCTATACTTGATATTTTGACAGGGAAACTCAAAAAAGGTTTGGCCCGGCGAAGCCCAAAGGGAAGTAGCAAAATTCGAGGGGAAGAAATTCCTTTGCCCCCAAATGTAAAAGAAATCTGAATCGTTTTTTACAGAAATTCCCAGTGCCCGGATTGAAAATTTTTTAAAAAATCTCATTCAAGAAAAGAGTTTTGGTGCGGTTTTTCGAGGGCGGGTTGTAACAACCCCAAAGAAATTTCCACTTAAAAAAAGTTGGTTAAAAAAAATTAAAAGAAGGTTTTTTTTTTAAAAATTTTATTTATCCCCAATTTTTAAAAATGTTTTTGGATTTGTCTTACCCTTCCATTAATAGTGTAAATTTTGTAATGATCGTTACGACCCTTTAGAAGAAAATTTAAACAAAGGTTAGGTATCCATGAAACCCAAAAATGTTTCTCAATTTGGCGTCATTTATTCAGAACTGATTTAGTAAAAAAAACCTCAACTTGGATAAAAATAAAAGGATAAATATGCAAAAAAAGGGTAATTTGGAAAAATTTATTTTAAATTTTAAATTTTTAATAAAGGAGTGTAAATAAACTTTTAGTGTAATTGGGTTAAAATAAGGGGTTACAAATTTTCCTTTTACAATTTTGAGGGCCGTTCTTTTTGTTAAAAAAAGGAAAAATTTTAATATTATGGTTTTATATTTTTCCCATACAACCCAAAAAATTATGTTTTTTGGGTTTTAAAAAAATTTAAACCCTTTAATTTATTTTTCTGGTTTAAGTATTTTTCAATTTTAAAAAAGGTAAACCCAAATGTCATGTTTTTAAAGCTTTTCAATTTTTTTTTAAAAAGGCCCCACCCCCGGAAAAAAAAATTTTGAGGTTGGAAAAGGAAAATTTTTAAAGCATGAAAAAACTTGTTACTTGTTTCCTCCCCCCCCCCCCAAATTTAAAAGGTTTTTTCTCCCCCTTTTTGTGAAAGTCTCTAAATTCCCCATTTAAGGGGGAAAAATCTTTAGAATGTTTTTGAAATTTTTGCTTTGTTGTCTCACTTTTATTAAAAACTTCCCTTGATGGTAAAAAAAATTTTTCTCAATTAAATTAAATAAAATTTTTATATTTTTTTACTGTTTTTCCCCAAAAAAAAAAAACTTTTGAGGGGGTTAAAAAAATTTATATAGAAAAATTTTTTTAGATTTAAACCAAATAGTTGGGATCCAAAAAAAAGGGAAGGGGGGGCAAAATTTTTGGGGCCTTTTTTATTGGGGTGCCCAAAACCCCTTTTTGGGGGGTTTAAATACAAAACCATGGGGATTGTTTAAAATGTCAACAGGGTTTGTTTGCTTTTAGACAAAGGCTAAATTTTTTGGGGTTAAAATTAAAAAAAACCCCTTTTTTAAAAGGGAGTTTTTTATTTTTTAATTCATTCTCACCTTTTCCCCTCCGGGGAAATTGGGGGAAATTTGGGGGTGAACAATTTTCAAAAAAAAAAACCTTAGATAAAAAATTTTGGGGGGGAAACCCCAAAAATATGGGGTTTTAGAGGGGGGTTTTATTATATTTTAACTTTAAAAGGGGGGGATGGGAATTTAGGGTTAAACATTATTTGTCTCCGAAAAAATAATGGGCCGGGGATTAAGGCCTTTACATTTTGGAGAGGGGTAATGTATTTTTAAAACTTTGGCCAAGGCTTTGTGAAATAACAGGGAAAATTTTAGAGTAAAAGTGGGGAAAACGGGTTTCACCACAACCCTTTTAAGTTAAGACAGGGGTGGACAGGGGGGATGGCTTGTTTCCCCCATTCTTTTTTTAATTTTGCATTTTGGGAAAGGGGCCCTTAAAAAAAGTAAAAAAAAAAAAAATAATATAGGGGATAGAAATAGGGGGGTAAAATTCAGGTCTGGCCTTTGCAGAAGACGTAGTTTTGTTTGGGAGGGAAAAAAAAGAGATCTGAAAATTATTAATAAATTTTTAAATTTAAAGGGAAAACCCAAAAAGGGTTGGGCTTTAAAATTAAACAAAGAAAAAAACAATTTTTTGTATTTTGGCCGAAAAACCTGACCCACACAAAAAATTTTTAAAAGGAGAAGGAAAAAATTTTGAAAGAGTGATGAATTCCAAAAAACCTTGGTTTTCAATAATTTGCTCTAACAAAAAGTGAACCCCACAGAAAATTTAAAGTAGAAATTTAACTCAAACTAACCCCGAAACATGTTTACTTTAAATAAAAATTATGTTTCACAAACTTTTTTCCCCCCCCCTTTCCCTAAAAAAAATTTTAAAATTTTTAAAAAAAAAATCGACCCGAATTTTTCTTTCGGAGCTTTAGTCATGGAATTTTCAAAAAAAAACACAGAAAAAAAATGATCACTTTTTTAAAAAAAAAGTATCAGAAAAATCTTTGGCCCCCAATTAAAACGGAGTATGGAGGGGGAAGGGCCAAAAGAGGGAAAATTTTTTAAACTAATTTTAAAGGGAAACCAAAACACTATAGGGGAAGAAGCCCAAATGCCCACGTTTGCGGGGGGGGGGGGCACGTAATGGGGGAAAAGAAATAAAATTTCCCCTTTATAAAAACAAATGGGGAAAAGAAAAACCCGACGGGGGGTTTTTGAAGGCCCCCTTTGGGGGGTCCTAGAAAAAGATGGGGGAAAGGGGTTTAAGTTTGGGCATCGGGGGTGAAAAATTAAGGGGGGGGGAAAAAAAAGGAAAATTCAGGAAAGGGGTTTTGGGGGGAGAAGGGGGGAGGGGGGGGAAATTTTGGTTGAGGGGGAAATACCCCCTTGGGGTATCAGGGGGGCGGCATTTGGGGGTAAAAAAAGTAAGTAAAGTATTTTAAAAAAAACTTAAAGATTTTCGGGTTTTTTTGGGGGCCAAAACCTTTTTGGGGAAAAGCAAAAAAGATTTAAAAAAGGCGGGGGGGAGAACCCACATTAAAACTGAATTTTTTCAAAAAAAAACCTTTATGGGGGGCCCAAGGGGTTTTTGGGGACCATTCCCCGGGGGCCTTTTTTTTCTTTTTGAAACCTTTAAAATAAAAAATTTAAGAATAATTTAAAAAAAATTTTGGGCCCAAATGGTCCATTTTATCTTTTTCTTATTTTTATCTAATTTTCTTTTTTCCCAAAATAATTTCTGTACCAAAAGGGTTTTTAAGTAAAAAACCCAAAACAAAAAACAAAAATTTTTAAGAGAATTTCCCCGGGGATTTAAGTTTCCAAATTTTCAAAATAGTCTAAAATAAAATCTAGTATTCGCTTTTTTCTGTAACCTTTTTGGGGGCCCCCTATTTTTGGGGGGGGGAACCTTTTGAAAAAACATGGAAAAAAGGGAAAGGTTTTAAAATTTTAATTGAAATTTAAAAAAATTTATTATTTTAAAAGTACATAACAAGGACCCGGGATAAAATGAATGTTTTTTTTGTCATGATGATTTAAAATTTTTCTGGGGTAATCAGTGATGTGTTAAATATTATAGTTATTGTTTTTTGTTAATTAAAAAGTAATTTTATACTACCGATAATTTTGTTAAAAAAAATTAACCCTGGTTTTTTTTCCTTACTTGGGCCCCCATTTATTGAATTTTTATTAAAATTTTTTAAAATTTTTATAAATAAATTCAAAGTTTTTTTTTGATCAGAAAAAAAAATTCATAAAAGATTGAAAATTTCGGGTTTTAATGATTGCCCTTTTTTTTTGGCCCCACTTTTTTCCTCCTCCCACATCAGATTAAAAAAGGGAAAAAAACCCCAAGGAGTGAATTTTTCCAATTTGTAAAGCCGTTGGAGATGAAGTGGAAACCCAATTTAAACAATTTAAAATTTATCAAACAAATTCTAAAACCCCCAATCAAAAGAGACCCAATATAGTAGATTAAATTTTCTGAGAAGGAAAAAAGGGAAACAAAACAAACAAAGAGAATGGGTTTCTGAATTAAGAGTTGTTAAGGGTTTGGGGGGGCGGGTTTCGCCCTCGAAAAAGAATAAATTATAAAAAAATTTTTGGAGATCACCAATGAAAAAGGGTTAAATTTCCCTTACTTTTCATTGGGTTTCAACCAATTTTTTTATAATGAGTTTTAATTTTAAAGGGGTTTAAAAAAAATTTTTTTTTTTAAATTTTTTTTTTTTGTTAGTGGTTTTTTTTAAAATTTCCAAAAAATTTGGGGGGTTTAACCCATTTCATTTATCTTAAAAGGGGTTCCTGTCTTTTTGTGGGGGTTGGGACAGCTTTTTATGAATTTGGGGGATAGTGTTAACCTTTTTTTTCCCCAAATTCCTTTTTATTTTTTCTTTTTGGTCCAAGGGCGCACTGGGAAGGGGGACCAAAAAAAGCATGGCTTTTGGGTTTTAATTTTTAATTTTTTTTTTAAAAACACAAAGTTTTTTAAATTTTTTTGTTGTTCCACACGGGTTTTTCCCTGGGTGGGAAATTTTTACAATAAACAAAGGATAAAAAAATTGAAAACCTTTAAAATTTTGTTTTTATAAACCCAAAAAACCCGCTGACTTGTGGAAATTTTTTAATTTTCTCTTGTAGAAAGGAGGAAAAAAATATTAGAGATTTTGGTTGTTGGGAAAAAGAATATATTTGGGAAATTTTTTAAAAATTTTAGCTTTTTATTTTACACAATATTATTAGTTGGATTGGGGAAACAAGGCTTTTTAGTGAAGAAATTTTTTGGAAATAACCCCTGGGCATTTTAAGTAAGAATTCAATTAAGCAATGAAATTTGATATTTTTTTTGGATTTTTTTCATAATGAAAAATATATTTTAATTAGTCCTTTAAAGGTCGAAAGGTAAATATTTAATTCGGAGTCATCTCTTGGATTAAATTTTTTAAACAGTGGGAAAAATTTTTGGGGAAGCTTTTAAATAAGGATCATACGTTATTAACCACCATATATTTCGTTGTGATTTTTTTGCAACTAATGTTTTTAAAACCCGTTAAATTCTTGATGAAAAATTTTTCTTTGAATTTAAAAATGTGATTAGTAAAAAGTAATTGGTCTTTCTTAATTTTTTTTTAAACCCTTGGGGCAAACCAGGTAGATAATTTATTGTGTTATTTTTGAAGCCCCATAAGGGAAAATTTATGTGCCTTTACCCCCTTGGGGCACCGGTAGGGCCCCCCCTATATTTTGCCGGTGGGTTTCGCCATGTGGGGCCCACGGGTTTGGGCCCCCCGCGTCTTTTTTAAATTTAAATGCAAAAATTTTTTGCACCCTTTTAATATTACGTTTTTTTTAAATTTTTTATTTGAAAGCTCAAAAAAATGTTTAAAAGGGAAAAAAGGGCCTTGGTTTAAAATAAAAACAACTTAAATAAGTTTTTTTATATTTGAATAGTTTTTACGACATTTTGGGCAGGTAGTTTTATCACAAAAAGAATCAATGTCCCCTTACTTTAAAAACCTAAAACCCCAAAAAACTGTTTAAATTCGTGGGAAGAAAAAATAAAACTCACAACAAAACAGCTGAAATTTAATTTTTGGCATATGTTTAAAATTTTGCCCCACGCCATGAGGGGGGCCAAATTTTTGGGGTAACCTATCAATTTTAAATTTAAAAATGGGTGAAAAAAAACCGGTGTCGGTTTTTTGTACCGGGGGGGGTCATTTCCGGTTTCATGGAAAACCCGAACTCGGAAAAAATTGGGAAAATTGAAATTTACCGAAGGAAACAGGGTGTGGGCCAGGCCCGAAATTTTAGTGAGGGCCATGGTTTGGCCCCCATGGGGTGAAACCCAAAATTGGGTTTTTGCGGGCCACGTTGGGCCCCATGGCAGGGCAACGTGTTTTAAAAGGGTTTTGTGGTGGGAAATTTTTTTGTAGTAAAGAAAAATTGAAATTATTTTTGGCCCTTTTTTTCGGGTAGTTCTTATTTTTTTCTAATTTTTTTTAAGCCCCAAATTTTGCAAAAGGGTTTTTGCTTTAAATTTTTGTTTTAAAGTTTAATGGTTTTTTGGGGGGTTTGGTAAAAATGCCAAATAAAGGTTTATTTTTTTTATGGGGGGTTCATTTTGTTTTTTTTAAAAATCCTCCCCAAAAACAAAAAAAAGTACTGTAGTGAGAAAATAATGCAATTGAATAAAAACAAAACCTTAAAAAGAGGGGGGAGGGGTGGGGTCCCAGAAAACGGTTGGGGTTTTGTTGGGGGGGCCTTTTGTAGTTAATGCCCTTTGTGCCCTATAATAAAAAGTTTTTCTCGGTGTGGGAAAAAAAAAATTTTTAGACAGCTTAAAAAGGTGGTCTGCAAAAGGGGGGCCGTTTCTTGCTCCAATTTTTTCAACGTTTTAACCGGGTGACTAAACCCAAATTTCCAAGTTAGGGTAATGAAAATTTTTGCGACGATTTGCTTTAGCTTATAACACAATACTTAAAAGCTAATAAAGAAAAACCCCCCAAAAAATCTTGCAAAAAAATTGAAATAATTTTTTGAAACCCGGGAGCTTTAAAACCTAACTCATAAAAAACCCGAAGTAGCCTGCTTTTCCCCCTAAGTAAACTTTTAATTTAGCAAACTTAGAAAGTATAAAAAAAGGGGTCAGGGCAGTTTCTACAAGGTTTTTAAAAAAACTTGTGAATAGACCCAGGCCCCCTAAGTCTTAAAATATCTAAAAAAAACTAGGCTTTAATTTGTGGTTTTGCTATAATTGGAGGGTAAAAAACTTACCCTTTTTACGAAAATTATAGGTCCATGCGGGTGTTAAAGAATTTCAGGGAAAAAAAGCGACGCTTTTTGGGGCGATAGTTTTCAAAAAAATAAACCCCTGTAAAAGCCTTTTTTAAACCCCAATTTTTTGTTATTTTTTTGAATTTTTTTTAAAAATAACCCTCATATTTGGGACATGTTTCTTTTCCCCCAAACCGGGCCCCCATTTCCCCTGTTAAGGGTTTTTAAACAGTTAATATTTGAAATTAAATGAAATTTTTCTTTACTTTGTATTGACTAACAAATGTTTTAAAAAAATTGGGGAACCCGTTTTGTTCATTCAATGCTTTTTTTTTTTGGGGTTAAAAACAGGATTTTCTGTGTTTATGTTAAAATTTTTTTCAAACTTTTTGTTTTTAAAATTTGGGGGTTTAAAAAAGAAAAACCCCTAAAATTTTTTAAAAATAAAAATGATTTGTTTTACTTTTGGTTCTCGGGGATTCAAATTCCTTAAATTAAAAGGGGCTTTTTCATTCTAATGCTAAAATTTTAAAAAATATAAATTTTTAAACGTTAAATTTATTTTCATATTTTTTTTAACCTTTACTTTCCCAGTGGGTCAAATTTGACCCAGTCAGTGAAAAAATTAATATTTAACTTATTTACCACTCTTTATCCTTTAAAACCCAATGGGTCAAATCTGGGACAGTTGTTGTCTAAAGTTGAAGTAGTTCCTGCAATCTAGTGGCACATTGATGAACTACACTCCATTTCATATTGTGTCATTTGGATGAAAACAGCAGTCAACATAACCTCAAAGTTTGGGACTTTTTCATCAACATTTAGAGGTAAGATATCAAGTTGAATTAATCACAGCTCTTTTTAGCACTATTGTAGATTACTAGTAATTAATAATAAAGTTAGAATTCAGGTTTGTTCATAAAATAATTGTATAAATGCAACTGGGTTATATTTGGCACTCTGGGCAACAAAGGGTGTTGTAAGCTGGGTCAAATATGGCACTCTGGGCAACAAAGGTAGTTTTTGTTTGACGTAAAATGATTTATATTTTTATGGGGAAAAACATAAAAATAGTCATATCAAGCAACATTTTATTATTATTTATTAGGTGTTGTATTGTATTGAATTGGAAAAAATCCATCTAGTTAATTTATAACATTAAATCATGTTCAAAAAATAGCTTGTATATTGCAAAAATATTTACACTTCATGCTGTCAAGTGGTAGTTTTTATTATATAAAAAAAATGTTTTGCCATTGCAGATGGACCGAATGAGAAAGAGCAGAGGAAACATGGTCTTTCTACCCCCAGAGGATAGTGAAGACAGCCTTGCAGATAACACTGATGACGATCCAGACTATGATCCTGATCCTCAACTCCATCATAGAATACAGTTTCAGCCTGGCGAATGTATACCAGAGATTTACAGTCAAATGGAATAAAAAGAAAAGCCACCTTGGACTTGCTATCATTTAAATTTGAGGTGGCTGAATGCCTATGTAAAGAAAACAAAGATCAAAATAAAAGAGGTAGGCCATCTTCGTAAAATTCCAAAGCTTTTGAGACAAAAAAGCGAAGAAATGCAGAACCTATTCCAGTTCCCACTGTCCGTCGTGACAGTACTGACCACTGGCCTATTGTAGTGGACCAAAGATTGAGATGTCGGCATCCATTATGCACCAACAAGTCCAATATAAAATGTGTTAAATGCTCAGTGCATTTATGCCTGAATAAAAATAAAAACTGCTTCACAGACTTTCACCAATAAATAGGCCTATAAATGCCAAAGACAACTGTTTTTTAATAATAAGTTTTAATAATAACAATAAAGATAAGGTTTTCTTTTAATATTTGTTATTTATTTATCCAAATCACGAAGTAAAGTACTGGGTCAAAAATGGCACAGTGGGCAATAAAGGTTGTTTTTCCCAGAAATCATGTTTACCCTTATTGCCCATCATGCCAAATATGACCCAGTTCTACAATTTCTATATTTTAAAAGATTTTTACAAAATTTCTTCGGATTATTCTTATTTGCAGCTCCAGTAACATAGTTTAATGTGAAAATATTTTTTTTAAAGATATTTTTATGGTGCGGGCATTAAGAGGTTAAGTACTTTATTGCGATGGACTTTTGTTAACTTTACTAAGTAGCATTGATTATATAAAATCAATGCTAGTAGAAACAATCCGCGTAAGCTCTGTGGTGCAGTTAAAACTTCTTCTATTGTAGGTGGATTAATTGATGTACAGTATACCTTGTATTTGAATTGGCGTTGTGCTGAAACCATAGACCTTCTATTATACCTTCTATTATATAGGTATAATAATAGAAGGTCTATGCTGAAACTCCAACCAAATGGCATGATTTAGACACCATTGAAAACATCTGACTTCGTGTTTATACGTTAAGTCATTCACGCAAAAAATGACACTAATTCCTGATGTTGAAAAAAATTATCAAATTTGTTTTCACTTAGGTTAGGTGTTAGGTTATGTTTATTGTTTTTATTATGTTGTAAAGCGTTAGTCTAGTGATATAAGATATTTTGAACATTTTATGGTTCAATTCAACCATAACAGATTTTACTTTGTTGTCATTTAGTTCGTAAAGTTGGTCATACGTCATAGATTAGCCTACAGGTACGGTATTATCATCTGACAGTAAACCCTGTTATTTAAAATCTTAGTACACTTTGCTATTCTTTATAAGGTAATTATGCACTTTCTTGCCACCAAACAAATTTGGAACATTTTGCTTGAAATGGGTCTAGAATTGGCTGTATTTTCACGAGATATGCTTTTTATTCCGCGGAAATAACGTATTTTACCGAAAAATTCGAAAAAAACCAATGTCACAACTTTTAGTATTTTTGTCATATTTCCGTTAATTTAAATGGTATTTTGATCATCTTTTTTTTATTTTGATGTGTTTTTTTGCGCTGAATAAAAATTTGAAAACTATTTTTGTCTATTACAAATATTTCTCGAGAAATAACGGAAAAACTACTGTCGCGGCAGATCACGATTAGCGGCCATTACGCGATCATTATATAAAACAACTATTAATCACAAAAACCGAATTCTCATATATTCCCGCCGGAGTGACGGCCGACAGGCCGTCACGGAGGCCAAACGCCCGAATTTAACGCAAATTACGAATTTTTGTTGAGAAAATAAGACAATTTGGATAAGTTAGGTTATGTTTGGTTATGTCAACAAAAATGCATTTTTCGAGCTAAAAAAATAATTTTACACTACAAAACCAGTTATATATTTGTGTTCAGCATAAAAAAACACGAGAAATGAAAAAAAAATTTCGAAAAATAACGATTTTTAAAAAAGTTGGTTTTTTTCATTATTAGATAAAAATCTAATTTTTTCGATTTTTCGGTAAAAAACGAGTTTTCCGCGGATGAAATCAAACTCCTCAAGAGATATAAACTCATTTTTCACCACTTTATTAGCATGAAATCGTATTTTCAGAGGTGACAAGAAAGTGCATAATTACCCTTTATAATATTATGTATTATATATTTTATGTTAGTCATATTCTTAGGTATTTTACTCACTCTTATTCAAATTGGTGAGTACTTTCTTGCCACCTCTGAAAATACGATTTCTTGTTGAAAAAGTGGTGAAATATGAATTTATCTTTTGTGGAGATTGATTTCCACCGCGGAAAACTTTTTTTTTTTTAGCGAAAAATCGAAAACTAGTTTTTGTCTGATAGAGAAAACACCAACTTTTCTTGAAATAGTTACTGTATTTTTTTTCAATTTTTTGCATTTAACATGTTTTTTTTCTGAACCCGAATATATAATTGGTTTTTCAGTAAAATCATTTTTTCAGCCAGAAAAATAAATTACTGAGGTAACCAAATATAACCTAACTTTCCCCAATCGTCTATTAGCCTACTCAACAAAAATTTGTAATCAGCGTTAAATTCAGGCACCTAATCCCACTGCAATGACCGTTCATGCAAGCAAGGTCATTTTTAGCTTCTTGAATAATTGTCTTGTTTCAGTTTTAATTTACTTTTTAAATCGTATTTCTTAGCATCAAATAAAAACAGTTTTACCATAGTAATGTCTTCTTCCTTTAACTTAATTCCTGATCATTTGATAAATGTAAGATCAATATTTGTTCGAGTTTCTGGGACTCTTCTGTAACAACAACTGGCATTGGTATAACTCATTTTTAACCACTCCTGTCCATATCTGGAATTCATAAAAAAAATATACAGAAGTGTTTTAATAACTAATTTTTAAGCTTAAGCAGTTGTGATTGATATTTTCTAAAGCTCATTAGAACCATCATAGGACTCATTATGTTTAGGGTCAAATGTTCGCCCATGCTGAGATAAGATGGTCCAAAGATCATGCCATTGAGTGGCTCCACTAAAAGCTTTAGAATGTTAATAATGTTTTATGCTAAATTTGATCTGTATTTGACATCAAACTGAAATAAAAACACTAAAAACGTAGCAATACATTACATAACATTAAGTGTGTACTTTTTTTAGAATTGTCTTAGATTGCCATGGGAGATAGCAGTCCAGAATCTGATTCCGGAGAAGAAAGCTGGGTTTTCTATAAGAATAGGCCGGAATGGACAGACATCAAACCTTTGCCTCAAGATGATGGACCTGTACCAGTTGTTGCTATTGCTTACTCTGAGAGATGTAAGCAAGTCATTATCCACAACTACAAAATATTGAACTATTAACGACCTTACTTTCATCTCCAGCACTTTTTTGCTAAGATGTATTTTTTACAAATTATATTTAACCTCTTGGATTCCAATAAACATCTATATAAAACAAGTGAACTTTACACAACATAAATTTATTTTTGTTGTGTAACGTATAATATAAGTAGACGTGTATATATATATACACGTATATATAATCTAATATATAAAATTCTCGTGTCACAGTGTTTGTCTGCAAACTCCTCCGGAACGACTTCACCGATCGTTATGAAATTTGGTGTGTAAATTCTGTAGTTATGCGAATCGGACGTAAACTATTTCCCGTTTCGAAATTCTTATCCGTTTCAATATGGCGGACGAATTCCGAACACACTGCATATAATAACTATATTCTCGGAGTTTGGGCTCTACAGAGCATTTGGATGTCAAGTTAAATCACATGTTTTTATTATTTGTAATTTAATATTTATAAACAAAACAAAGACAGCTGTTATTATATTGCTAAGAAGTTATTATTCAGGTTTTGTAATGTAGTTAGTGGTTCACTAATTTTGAAATTTTATGGTTAAGTATTTTAGTTTAATCTGTGTTTTTACAGTGAACAATGCCAGCAAGGCGAAGAGGGTCAAATTTGGGCCCGTCGAACGGCTGGAGCTATACAAAGGCGAAATCTAAGAGCCCAAAGGACAGACGTCCAAATTCAACAGGAAAAATGAAGTTGTGCGCGTGAACATGTCGCAATTGCGCGCATCACAGTCACAAGATGATCGCGCTGAAAGAAATGAAGAAAGACGACTACAACAAAGACAAGCGCGTCGATACGTAGTTGAAGCACGCAGAGAAAATGACATACGACGACAACAAGTGCATCGAGCTTTTATATCGCATACATTCCGTCGTCTAGCATTTGAGTATGAACCCGACGTTAAATATTTTGATCATTCCAAAGTGGCGATTGGTGATATGGACAATGAATGTGCGAATTGTAAGGCGCTATAAATTCAAAAATGAGCCAGCCGGGATGTGTTGCGCCACAGGTAAAGTGCAACTACCAGTAATTGAATCACCACCTGAACCATTGAAAGGTTTACTTAATGGTACGCATCCTGATTCTAACATGTTCCTGAAATCAATTAGAACATTCAATTCATGTTTTCAAATGACATCGTTCGGAGCAACAGAAATAGTTAACAATAATGCTGCAAATGGTCAACAATTTAATACAACGTTCAAAATCAAAGGCCAAATTTACCACAAAGTAGGCTCATTGCTTCCTATGCCAAATGAACCACATAAATTTTTACAAATTTACTTTATGGGTGGCGAGGACACAGAAAGCGCGCTAGCCAATCGCGTGGATGCACGTTTAAAATACAATAACCTTAATTCACAATTTGCCAGACGTATTCTCGGCGAGCTGGACGATTTATTGAATGAGCACAATGAATTGTTGAAATTGTTCAAATCACACATGCACAAATTGCAAAGCGACAATCACGCAATTATCATCAATCCTGATAAAAACACCATCTGGAGAGCACATTCGTAGATTCAATGCACCTGTTGTTGACGACGTTGCTGAATTATGGTTGGCGACCATACAGCTAAGCGTGAAATTGTTATTCGCAAAAGAAATAACAATCTTGAGTTCATTGCTGATACACCACCGTTCATACGACGCTCTACAATATCCACTAATGTTTTATAAGGGACAAGACGGATATTACATAGATAATTAAACAAAAAGATCCCGCTACAGGAGCCGAAACAAACAAGAAAGTTAGCTCGAAGGATTTTTATGCGTATCATCTGATGATTAGACGCGATCATGACAACGTCATTCTACGGTGCCGTGAACTTTGCCAACAATTCATGGTCGACATGTACGTGAAAATAGAAAACGAACGACTACGATACTTACGATTTAATCAAAAGAAGCTGCGTGCTGAAGAATATATTCACTTGAGAGACGCTATTGTGAACAACGCCGACACAGCCGAAATTGGTAACTCCGTCATTCTACCATCAACGTATATAGGAAGTCCACGTCACATGCAAGATGCTATGACTTTCGTCCGCGAATACGGACGACCATGTTTATTTATAACTTTTACATGTAATCCGAAATGGCCTGAGATTACAAATTTATTATTGCCAGGACAAAATGCAATACATCGTCATGACATTACAGCCCGTGTCTTTAAACAAAAGTTAAAGTCTTTAATGAGTTTCATTACAAAGTTACACGTATTCGGCCCTACACGTTGCTGGATGTATTCGGTAGAATGGCAGAAACGAGGATTACCTCATGCCCACATTTTGGTTTGGCTAATCGACAAAATACGTCCTGAAGAAATAGATAGTATAATTTCTGCAGAAATTCCAGATCGGTCAACAGATCAATTACTGTTTGATATTGTGACAACTAACATGATTCATGGCCCATGCGGTGACCTGAATCGTTCTTTATTCGCCTTGCATGGCTGATGGAAAATGTATAAAGAGTTTTCCAAAAAATTTCAATAACGAGACAATTACAAATGTCGACGGATATCCATTTTATCTTCGAAGAAATACTGAAAATGGAGGGCAATCATTTTCAAAATATTGTGAACAGAGCAGAAATTGACATTGACAAATCGTTGGGTGGTCCCATATTCACCTCTGCTGTGTAAAACATACAATGCTCATATTAATGTTGAGTTCTGCAGTTCGGTAAAGAGCATAAAATACATTTGCAAGTATGTAAATAAAGGAAGTGATATGGCTGTGTTTAGTATTGAAAATACCAATGCGACTGCTCCTCCAGTAAATAACACTGATGAAATAACTCTCTACCAAATTGGCCGGTATATCAGCTCTAATGAAACTGTTTGGCATATCTTTGGTTTCCAAATTCATGAAAGGGATCCAGCAGTCATTCATTTAGCCGTCCATCTTGAAAACGGCCAGCGTGTATTTTTCACAAACGAAACAGCGATCGATCGTGCAATGAATCCACCGAAAACTACTCTCACAGAGTTTTTTCTATTGTGTAATCGTGCTGATGCTATTGGTGCTTTTGCAAGAACACTACTCTATT
Organism: Stictocephala bisonia; assembly: GCA_035578905.1. Lineage (NCBI taxonomy): Eukaryota > Metazoa > Arthropoda > Insecta > Hemiptera > Membracidae > Stictocephala > Stictocephala bisonia. Next base: position 4,627 of record JAQJVL010007106.1, on the reverse strand, counting down.
CAGAAGTACCACACTATTTCACATGGAATCAAACAAAAACATGGATACCCCGCAAGCAAGGCACCCCAGTTGATGGATACCCCCGGTTTATTCAAATCAAACACCTTGGGCGCGAGTATTTACAGTCAATCCAAGGCAGACTGAGTGTTTTTATTTGCGACTATTGTTGGTTAATGTAACCGGCCCATTATCATTTCAAGATATACGTACAATTAATGGACAACAGTGTGCAACTTATAAAGATGCATGTCTTGCGCTAGGCTTGCTGGAAGATGACAACCAGTGGGACTATATGCTTACGGAAGCAGCATTGAACTGTACAGCAATACAAATTCGGCTACTATTTGCTATAGTGTTGACTACATGTTTCCCAGCCCGAGCTGAAACGTTGTGGGATTATCACAAAGATTCAATGACTGAAGATATATTGCATCGGCATCGTACACGGTACAACGATCTAACAATACAATTCAGTGACGCTATGTACAATGAAGCACTTATTGCTATCGAGGATCTTTGCTTTGTGATTTCCAATTTACCACTCAGCCATTTCGGTATGCATTCGCCAAATCGATGTGCACATGATTTAATGAACAATGAGATGAATCGTGAACTACAATACAATACTAGAGAGATGGAAGCGATTGTTAATCTCAATGTCCCACTACTTAATCAAGAACAAAGAAGCATTTACGACCGTATTATGACAGCAGTTTCGGCAGAACAAGGTGGATTCTTTTTTTTGGATGCTCCAGGTGGGACTGGAAAAAACATTCTTAATTTCACTAATTCTCTCCAAAGTACGATCAACTAATGGTATTGCATTGGCCGTAGCTTCATCTGGCATTGCAGCTACGTTATTGGATGGATGGCAGAACAGCTCATCAGCATTTAAGCTGCCATTAAATATTCAAAACAATCCAGACGCAGTGTGCAACATAAAAAAACAATCATCAATGTCCACAGTATTAAAACATTGTAAAATTATTATCTGGGATGAGTGCACTATGGCACATAAACACTCACTTGAGGCGTTAAACAGAACTTTAAAAGACATAAAAAACAACGACAAACTATTTGGAGGCACTCTGTTACTCCCTGTCAGGTGATTTCAGACAAACACTTCCCGTAATTCCACGTTCAACATACGTTGATGAGATTAATGCTTGCTTGAAATCATCAACACTGTGGCGTAATGTTGAAATATTACATCTGAAAGTAAATATGCGCGTATTACTGCTTCAAGATCCATCCGCTGAAAACTTCTCAAAACAACTACTAGATATTGGCAATGGAAAAGTAGATCTACATGAAAATACTCAATTCATTAAATTGCCGCCAATTTCTGCACCGTCGTTAATTCACAAATTTGCTCTAATTGAAAATATATTTCCCAATATACAAACACAATACATGAACCATGAGTGGCTAGCAGAAAGAGCAATTCTGGCATCTAAAAATGTGGACGGTTAACGATATGAATTTCAACATACAACAGTTGTTGCCAGGGGATTTGGTGTCATACAAATCTATTGATACTGTTGCGATGCCAACGAAGCTGTAAATTATCCCTCCGAATTTTTGAACTCATTAGATTTGCCAGGCATGCCACCGCACCTTTTACAACTAAAGGTTGGATCTCCAGTTATTTTGCTTCGCAATTTGAACCCACCAAAGCTGTGTAATGGCACAAGATTAGTTATTAAAACATTAATGAAAAATGTTGTCGAAGCCACCATTTTGAATGGCAAGTTCCAAGGGGAAGATGTATATACTGCCACGAATCCCTATTATTCCAACAGATGTGCCATTGAATTCAAACGGGTTCAATTTCCAATCAAATTGGCATTTTCAATGACAATCAATAAGTCCCAAGGGCAAACATTGTCGGTTTGTGGATTAGATTTGGCCACACCGTGTTTTTTCACACGGCCAATTATACGTGGCGTGTTCTCGAGTGGGCAAACCATCCAGTTTGTTTGTTTTTGCTAAAGATGGACTCACTAAAAATATCGTACACTCCATTGCACTAAGAAACTGATAATGTTTATTTTTCATTGTCTTAATTTGTTGTTTATATTAAATTTTGATAATTATTTGAATTGCAATTATTATTTGAAAATTATATTTTGATATTTTATATTTTGTACAGTTCGGCATGATTAAATTTGCTAAATTACCTTTCAATCATAAATCAACATCCCAAACACTTACTCTATCTTTTTGACTACCAAAATATTCACTACAACTAAATTAACAAACGACTAATGTTTAATAAATTCAATACACATACAACATGATGTTCTTTCCATCGGTCTGTCTTAGGGGAAACCTATAACTTAGGCGATACGAAGTTCGCCGGGTCAGCTAGTATACTTATATTATACTGTAATCTGTTGTATACAGTATAATATAAGTAGGCCTAGAAAATATATAAATATTATCAAGTAGACTGAAAGACATACTACTGATTATAAATATGATTACCTAAACTTTGCTTGGCAACCTCGGTGTACTTGAGGTGGTAATGGAACGAAACTGGGCCATTTCCATATGGACACCTCTATGTATAACCTATAATTCCAACTTACTGTCACTTCCGGTTACACATCCATAGTGTTTTAAAACATCTACCTCCTTTATTTCAACAGTTCATATATTTTCTGGTGTTAAAATCACCAAGTTTTTGTATTATTTGTCTTATATTTAAGATCTTACAAGCAATTTCAAAGCCTGAAAAAAATAATGTATTATGCTTGTGCTTGTGTGGTTTGAAGTTTAACCCTCTAGGTGTCGCACTAAAAAACCCCTTAGCGTCATGCAATTTTTTGTCGTTTTGCAGAATTTTATTCAAAAATCAACAAAAAATATAAAAATTGACTTAGAAGTTACATGTAGTAAATTTTCTAAAAGTACAGTAAATTTGCTATCTAATGGTGTATAGTAAAGTTCTCTTACCTTATGTACATGAGATCCACTTTACGCCAAATTTGAAAAATTTGAAATTTATCTTTCTTTCTGTTCATGACCAGGCATATGAAACTTAATTATAAACACAATACCAAAAATCCAAGATATACTTATTGTTGAAAATTTTATAAGGAAAAAGAATATGTCTAGATATGTACAGTTTTTACAATTAAAATTGTCAAAAAAACACAAAAAACTAAAATATGTACACTGGCTAAAATCACTGTTTGTGAGCACTTATTGAGGATGTCTTCCTTTTCTTTCGAGCCTTTAGGGGCCTCCAAAAATGATCCAGCTTATGGAAACATTCCTTATGCACCCCACAGTTACATCCTGGGCACCAATATATTGCCTTTCTTTTGCAAATAGGACACAATTTGTTAGATTTATTAATTAGGAATTATTGTTATTTTGTGCGGAGTATCACCTGATGGGCCAGCAACAGGAGCTATGTCTCTGGTATATGCCAGGGTTTCAACAATACTAATGTAATACCTTCTTCTATCAATAGGTTTGCCTGTATTTAGGGTGTATAAAAATATAAGAATTGTATAGAGAAATGTCCAAGAGATTGTAAAAAATGCGTTTCCAATATTTAGTTGTCTGGCGGCTGCAAGAGAGATGATAAACAGCTTTATCACTCACATCAACCCCTCTCATGTATTGGTTGTATTTATCTATAAGGATTGGTTTTTTAAATTCCCAACAACAATGTTGTTGTAGAATTGTTGGATATGCGTTTTTCCGAATCGATCGATCGTACTATAAATTATACGTGCGTAAACAGGTGTGTGAATCATCGCCCGAATTCGGGCGAAAAACACTCGGGCGGCAAAAAACGATCGCCCGAATTCGAGCGAAAATCACCTAGAGGGTTAATTATTGACAAACAATTAACCTTGAACAACTAAAAATAGATTTAAATAATCATTATCTAAAAGCTATTGAAAAATCTGTATAATTTGATAATTAATTCACTTCAAAATATCAACAATTTAATGTTTTAATAGATTAGGCCTTTTTTGTGAAAGACAACATCAGTAGACCAATACACGACTGACTATATTACAGTAGAAACCCTATTTTTGCCTCAGGGGTCGGGACGCGGCCTTGACAGATTGGAGAATAGACGGATTATAAAGAATTCACCCACTCACACTTATATAGCTGGAAACTTATTATTAGTGCTTACACATGTTAAATTTAAATGCTGTATAGTACCGATTGATTTATGAAATGAGAATGAAAAGGTTAGAAAAAATACATGTTACGGATTGTATGTACTGCAAGTCACAATTACGCTTGTATTACAGTAGGTCTAGTTTTAATGTAAAACTCAAGTTTGTACATTAGATAATGACCGACAAAATTAATTATTTACATTCTTCAAATTTAAATGCAGTACAGTGTAATATATTAAAGCCCAGTTCCCATGACCAGTGTTTTCACAGACAACATGCGGCTCGATGTCTGCCAAACATCATAGCGTGTTGCTTGTGTATCGTCAGAAGGACCGTACCAACGGCCCGTGACCTGTATAGGCGATGCGGCTTAAAACTATATCTGTGTTCTCCGACCACAGGCTTTAACAGGTCCTGTAAAACATGGGAAAAGAGGGCGGCATTACAAAGGCCTGTGTTACGGAGATTAAGTTTTA
>JAQJVL010007105.1:0-25512 GCA_035578905.1 Stictocephala bisonia | reverse complement strand
ATGAAAATAATAATAAAATCTGTTGAGGAGATTTCAAGCAATATTGCCAAACCAACTGTGAGCAGCTTGGATTTGTTATGTAGGTCTGTTGAACTCTCTGTCAATAATTTTGTTTTTGAAGAGGTCACCGTGGATGTAGTTTTAAGTATTGTTAAAAGGCTTAGTTGCTCAGATAGTGTAGATGTATATGACTTGTCATGTAATTTAATCAAAAAAACTATTGATAGTATAGTTGAACCTCTGACGTATTGTTTAAATAAGTGTATAAATGAAAGTGTTTTTCCAAAATAAGTTAAAAGTATCCAGGGTTGTACCTATATACAAGAATGGGGACAGAAACTCTCCAGCCAGCTATCGGCCTATATCATTGACACCAGTTTTTTAAAAAATTTTAGAAACTGTATTATATTCTCAAGTATGTAATTATCTGGACCAAAATGATTTAATCTGTCAGCAACAGTTTGGTTTTAGAAAGGGAAGGTCAACAGTTGATGCCATGGATTCACTAGTAAGGGAAGTAATGAAAACATTTGAGGGAAAGGGATTTGCTCAGGCCACCTTCTGTGACCTCAGCAAGGCCTTCGATTGTGTGGACCATTCTATTCTTCTAGAGAAATTAAGTCATTATGGTATCTGTGATTCTAGTGTTAAAATATTTAAATCATTTCTTGAAACGAAAACAAATAGTGTGTATAGGTAATGAAAGGTCAGGTATCTTAGATGTCAAACAAGGTGTTCCACAGGGTTCCGTGCTCGGGCCTTTACTTTTCACTCTGATGATAAATGATCTTCCATATTTTCTAAATTGTCATTCAATATTGTATGCTGACGATACAACGTTTTTCCACAGTAGTAATGATTTCAACAATCTTAAGAATCTAACAGAAAGCACTTTGCAGCAGGCATCTGTCTGGTTTAGAGCAAATGGCTTTTTGTTAAATGAAAGCAAAACACAGCAAATGTACTTTAGTTTAAGAGATCATGATTGTCAAAGTGATTTATCTAGTGCTAAATTTTTAGGTGTACATATTGACAACAAGTTATCATGGGAACCACACATAAGATATATTTCTGGTAAAATTTCTAGAGTAATTTTTTTGTTGAGAAGTCTGAAAAGCTACGTGCCACATAATTATGTTAGATCTGCCTATTTTGCCTTTTTTCAGAGTATTATTGCTTATGGAATTCTGCTCTGGGGTAATAGTTCACACATTCAGGAAATACTGGTTCTACAAAAAAAAAGGTTATTAGAATTATTACAGACATAAGACAGGCTTGTTTATTTTACTGGCCGCTATCGATGTCGTTTAATTCCAAATGTATTAGAGACTCGATATATGGCCATTTGGTTGCCGACCAAATGGCCGCGAATCAAAAACTTTCGCGGATTGTTTGTTCGACAGCTACTACCGGTCACGTCAAATTACACGAAATGTGGAATCCTAAACCTGGGAGATGTCGATTCCGACGGCACTCACTGGACGTGCTACATCAAGGTCGATGACAGGAACAAGTTCTATTTCGACTCGTACGATTACGCTCCACCACCAACAGAGTTGGTTCGCTATCTGAACGGAGGTGATGGTCTGGTGTACAACGACTGTGGCATCCAGAATTTCGAAGATCCGCCAATCTGCGGCCACCTGTGTTTAGAAGTATTGCGCAGATATTCAAAGTGCAACGGACACGTGAATTGGAACACAATTGTGAATGATATAAGGGACAACAAATATGTATAGATGTCCTGGTGGGTATGACGGTGGTTTTCTAATCGACAGATTTGGTGATACGGAATGTTCAGCAGACAGTGTTGGTGGTGGTAGTGGTGTTAGTCGGGATTATTTAGAATCTCAGATAGGAACTATGAAAAAGGAGTTTAACAGCGAAATGACAAAAGCGTTTGAACAAGTTGAAAACAAACTGATGGGTTATTTGTCGAAAACCCATGCACTTGTGGACGGCATAAAAGTGTCGAAAAGCTACATCAGTGTTGGAAATAAAAGGATCGTATCATCGTCGAAGGGTATGGATAAAAACGATCTTGTCACAAAATCCTAGTTGGACGAGACGGCGAACGGTTTCAACAAAGTGTTTGACACGACCTCACAACCGGACTATATACAAGTCAAAGGACGCAGGCGTATCGGTACTGTGAGTAGGTCCAAGAACAATTACGACGTTGTAGTTCAAGTAGAGCTGATCGAGCTGCGTAACGAATCTCATGACTTTGAAAGACTGGCCACTGATAAGTTCAGACAAATCGACACTAAACTATCCTCAACGAATCTGACAAGCTAGTGTTGTAATAAGAGAGTGATTGAACGATTAAGTTTTTTCCATCACCGTACGCTCATCATGGCTAGTAGCTTTGTGGACCGATTCAACGAGGTCACCGTGACATTCATCAAGTGCGTGAAACTTGACCAATTGGACGGAAACACATTCTATCCAGTGAAGAATTTGAGAATCGTACAAACCAAGTACGATGATTCTCTCGTGGCCACTGTATCAGACCGAACGCTCGCAGAAAATGGTGCTGAAGAGATTGACGTGTTCCTACCCAAACGTTATGCGAAGGCATACGATACCAAAGACCCCATCCCCGACTCGTTGGAACTGTCACGTGGAGAGAAAATGGGTACAACGTACAACATCAAGTTGCGCACCGTGACGGATTCGCGCCAGTAAACACTCAACCACGGAAGGAAATATTTAAAAAATCCCTTTTTTAAGAAAGAACAGTTGCAATATGTACATTCGTAAGTTCTGCATCAACCGGTTCGGAGAGACCAGTGCGGAAGATGTGGACGACGACGACAACACCGTCATCGAGTTAGAACAGAAAGCATTGCGTATTGAGTTCGAACAATATCGAATTCGGACAGACCAACGTATCCTGTTGTTGAAAACTGAATTGTACGATAAGATCGAAGAGTACAATAGAGATTTGTCAGATCTCAAACGTATAACAGGGACTCTGTATTTAGAGCACCAGAAATGGATTATATCATAATACAAGTGAGGTTTTCAACAACCATGCCGTTGTTGAAACTAGTCGGGCGAGGTCCTGTCATCACGCTTCACCTGGAGCACCCGCTCCATTTGGAAAACACAGAAGATTATCGTCTGGCTTTATGCGGATTCTATTCGGACAACAACATATCCAACTTGACGATAAGTGCTAACGTGTATTTCTGGTCGGGTCCTACACCCGAAATACCGAACGAACCCACCAGAACGCTGACACTTGAGCAAGGCCACTACACCTTGGAATCTCTACAAACACATTGCAGAGAGTTTATCAATTCACTTCCAACGAATGTGGATTCTAACAAATTTATAATCTCGAAAGCGAAAAATGGAACGAGCGTGTCCATAGTATAACCGTTGAAATTCACTTTGGACTCTACGATGAGACAACTCTTGGGATTTGGCCGCCAGCCGACTACCACCAATACAGACAACAGCAGCAGCACCCAAGGAGAAGAAGAAGAAGTTGAAGTTGACTACAATAACGAACAGACCTACTACGAGACCGACAAAATCGTTATCGGGTCGTATCCACCGAATCTCAGACTGGTCGACATGATCGAAATTCAATGCAACGTAGTGGAGAATAGCTATTCCAATCACGATTTGCACGCACACAAACATCAAGTGCACCGTATTTTGTACACCTTCTCCCGGCCGTACCGAGGGGATACAAAATATCGGAAAACACACGTGAACGATATTACGCATCACTGGACAGACAACTGAGGGCGATTCAAACGATCACCGTGTCGATCGTAGATCAGGAAAATCGTCCAATTACAAATCCGTCTGCTAACAACATCGTGTATTTGGACTTGAAGAAAATAAAATAGCAGCTTTATCCCGACAACGGGGTTCACACGAGTTGCTCCACGCGCCACCTTGTCGTAGTCTGAATTAGGCATGTGGTGACGTCACACATCCACTGCGCGCCAAACCAAATATTCCCCCATCCTTAAAACAATGCTTCGATTAAAACAAACCCAGAGAAAACAATAATACATGATTCTTGTGGTGAACACCTTGGCCATCATCCCTTTACAATGAGAGCATTAACTCCTACATTGTCACAGGAAAAGCTTCGTGTTCCTACTAAAGCCCCTGTTTCCAAAACGAATGCGACCACGAGCACTCCTGCTCAATCTGCTAAGAGTGCTGCTGCATCGCTAGCTCCAAAACATCAGGAAGTGGTAATAACAATCTAAGGACAGGATCCTCAGGATGATAATTCGTCTTTGAGAGAGGAATTAGATAGAATGAGATCGGAGAGACAGATGATTCTGGACCATTCAATTGAGTCAGACCAACGATTACTCATGTATACTGAGAACGTATTCTTATCCTCTGTTGAACAAGAAATTAACTTATTGAACATCTTAGCTGTAACACATCAGGGTACTCAGACAGATTCATTGCCTACACCTCAATTATCGACAGCTAATTATAATTATAACCAAGTTATTGAGGAATTAACTGGCAGAAACGATGAGTTAACAAAAGAGCTTGAGTATGCACACAATAAAATAAAAGAACTTGAACAGTTACTAACCTCTCTAAATTACCCTTGCAATAAGTGTGTAATATTGACAGATGAGACAACGAATATGATAGCCACAATCAGATGTTTGGAGAAAGAAATCGAGAGCTTAAAGATGTCTCACTTACAATCAGCCACGGCAACACCGAGCAGCGGCTCTGAATATCATGTAGATCTTCAAAATAAGCTTGAGTTGCTGTTGAACTGTCATGATATTGAGCAGGAAACCGACTCAGCATTTAGTACAGTTCCAAAGAGACGAAATAATAATACTAAAACTCGTAATAACACAAAAAATTATTCTAAACACAAAAATAATAAGAATAATAAGATATATTCTGTAACAGGAAAGGAGAAACCTGCAAATATTAAACCTAAAGTTAACACACCATTTCGAAACATATCGATAGTTGGAGACAGTCATGCTTGTAATTTATCTACTCTGATAGAGCCCTTGATGCGCCATACGACCAAGGTGAGCGGAATGTGCAAGCCAGGAGCGGGACTGCTCAGTATCGCCCCGACTACTGCTCCTCCAACTGGAAACTGCTACGTAATAATGGCGGGGACCAATGACGTCACTGCTGGGAGGGCTAACAGGATTTTCCGTAATCTGGAAGGTGTTTTGCAGCACTGCACCTTGTCATCCAGAGTGCTCCTCTTGTCTTTACCATCAAGATATGATCTACTCCCTAGTAGCCCCGTTCATCGGACTGTCAGCCTCATGAACAACTTCATGGCTGAACTCTGTAATAAATATGAGGGAGCAGATATGTTGAATGTTGGTGGAATCGACAGGCACCATTACACATCCCACAGCCTTCACCTTCGTGCATCGGGTAAACGAATATTGGCTGGCCTCATAGTTGACCGTTTGGAAATGACTGTTCCTTATGTAGGAAGATCTACCCAAATAGCCCCCATAACAACCTCTCCAACTCAGTCAATTACTCAGGTACATGAGTCATATGCAGCTGCGGTTTTAAGTTCTAAAACGATATGTTTTACTGAAGTATCTCATCAAAATAAATCCACTGAATGTGTTAGTCCAAACGCTTTTTTAGTGCCAGTGACTCCAAGGATCTAGTTTTTCCACTTCAAGCAGAAATAATTTCTGCCACAGTAAATACTTGTAATAGTATATGTGACAACTCACAGAACGTCACTAATGAAACTGTTCACATAGACAGAGATGTAAAGCTGTTAGACCTTGATCACACTCCGCATGAGAATAAACATAATCATCTTAATTTAATAATATTACATTTAAATGTAAAATCAATAAAAAATAAAGTAAATTCTCTAGAAGTTTTACTAAATTACACAAATTGTGATGTATTGTGTGTCAATGAACACTGGTGTACACAGGAAGAACTGAACGTATATCGACCTAAAGATTACAAATTAGCCGCGAGTTACTGCAGAACTATACCTTATGGTGGGAGTGCTATTTTTCTCAAGGACTCCTTATCAGTATCTTATGACATTGTAAATGTTGAGTTCCTGTGTGAGCTAAAACAGTTTGAGGCAGCTGTGATTGCTCTCCCTTCACTAAAGCTACTAATTACGTCAATATATCGTACACCAGACTCATCTGTAGACATTTTTACTGAGAAATTGGCAGCACTTTTGGACTTAGTTGGCAATATAAGAAAATATCTTACTTTTACTGTAGTAATAGCTAGTGACTTAAATTTAGACCCTAGAAGTAGTAACAGACTTGTATCAAATTTTTTAAATATGCTAAGGTCTTACGATTGTTATTGTTTAAATTCTCAACCTACTCGGATGTCAGCCTGTCTCGGTAATTTTATATCTAATTTGCATCCATCAACTTATATCTTTGAAATAATTCAACCTTTCATTTCTGATCACAGTGCACTCCTTTTGAAAGTGAGTTCTCTGAGTGTCAACAGTGTATCAAAACATTTACCATTGGATCCTTGTAGTGAACCATTAACAATCACTCATAGGCTGTTAAATGAATCCACCATAAATAGGCTTAAGTATGAACTATGTAAAATTGAATGGCATAATGTTTTCTTATCAGCTAAAAATGTTGATGAAGCTTTTCAGATTTTTATGAATATCTTATCAAGTAGTATCAATAAGCACTGCCCATTAGAAATAAAAGAGCTCAAGCGTGACAGTAAAAAGAATGAGAATAAAAAGTGGTTTACTCCATACCTAGGTAAAATTAGGCTGCTATTAGACATAAGCTATGAAAAATGTAAATCTAACCCTAACTTTCTGCCTATTCACAGGAAACTTAAACAATTGTACAGAAAGCAAATAGACTTAGCCAAAAAGAGAGCTAATGATAATTTTATTCTTGAGTCAAACAATCAATGTAAAGCTGCCTGGACTATTATTAATTCACTAACAGATCGGTTGCCAAACAAAGGTATACCGCAGAATATACCTATCACAGCTAATGAGTTTAATCAATTTTTTGTTAATGTTAGTAAAACCACACAATCAACAAAATCTAATTATGATGCGGCTACTTCTTTAGACATGTTAAGGTCGTCACAAATTAAAAATGATGGCTTGCCTTCGTTTGAATGGTCTTCAGTTAGCATTCCTGGGATATATAGTCTTGTAAATAGATTAAATAACTCCAGATCAGAAGATGTTTGGTCTTTCGAATTTTTTAATCAAAATAATTATTAATGAAATATCATATCCTCTTACTCACTTAATCAACTTCATGTTGGTCGAAGGAAACTATCCACGATGCCTTAAAGTTACTATAACTGTTCCATTACATAAAAAAGGAGATTTAAATAACTGTAATAATTACCGTCCTATAGCTTTGGTTGCTGTTATATCAAAAGTTGCTGAAACGATATTAAAAAATCAAGTAGTGGACTATTTTGAACAAAATAATTTACTATCGTCATCTCAATATGGATTTAGAAAAAACTTATCTACAATTAAGGCCGTGAAAAACGTAGTTTCATTTATTAATGACGGATTTGAAAATAAAGAAGAAGTTTCAACATTACTCCTAGATTTGAGTAAAGCCTTCAACTTGGTGGATCATGAAAAACTCGTCGAAAAATTTTATTATTATGGCGTTCAAGGCAATGCATTATCACTTTTATCTTCTTACTTGTCTGACCGCTATCAATTTGTAAAGCTGGGAAATCAGAGATCCAGTCTTCTACATGTAACCTTGGGGTTCCCCAAAGTTCTGTCCTGGGTCCTTTTTTGTTCACAGTTTTTATAAATGACCTTCCTAACTTTGTGCCTGACAGAACTATTCTTTATGCTGACGATACAACTTTACTGACTTCAAACAGCAATTCTGAACTCAATAAGGTCATTATTAATTATATGAAAGAAAGAGCTGTTCTCTGGTTTGAAGCAAATGGTTTAGTTGTTAATGATAATAAAACAGATGACATTATTTTTAGTTTACGTCGGCTATCTGACCCTGGAAAATTTGTTAAATTGCTTGGCATTAGTTTGGACCCAGGGCTTAATTGGAAAGTTCATACTAACTCTCTTTGCTCTCGTCTGTCAAGGGTTATATTTTGCCTCAGGAAGTTAAGGTTGTGTGTTAGTCGTAATGTGCTCATTACCGCTTACTATGGATTGTTTCACTCCCACATTTCTTATGGTACAATTCTCTGGGGTAACTCATTTGGAGCTAAAGAAGTTTTTAAATCCCAAAAGAAAGCTATCCGTAGCATTATGAGTATCAAATCTACAGATTCATGTAAGCCACATTTTGTAAGTCTTGAAATACTCACGCTTCCTTGCATTTTTATTTTGCAGTCATTGGTTTTTGTAAAAGAAAACCTTAACATGTTTAATTTAAGAAAACAGATACATTCGCACAATACCAGGAATCAGAACAACATAGTTATAAGGAATATTAGGCTTAGTAAAACACAACAAACATATATGTATAAAGGTGTGCAACTGTTTAATAAGTTACCTACCACAGCTAGAACAGTGAGCATATCAAATTTTAAGCATGTTTTAACTAAATGGTTGAAAAGTAAAGCCTTTTATTCTTTAGATGAAATGTATTTGCACGACCTAGCGATCTTAACTTCTAGTGATTTAGATTGTAATATTAGGAATGACGCATGTTTTTAATATAAGACTTTAGATTATATACAATGACATTGTCAATGCATGTACAACTTGTTGGACGACAATAAAGATATGAATATGAAAACAAAATAGTATTTTTTCCCACGCAACGTCACATTCAAGATGGGAAAAAAATATTTAGGTTGGCAACACTATACACACAGACAAAAAACTAGGTTGGCAACACTATTCACAAAAAATATTTAAGTTGGCAACACTGCACACCCAAAAAAAATATTTAGGTTGGCAAAACTGCGCGCCAAAAGTTCCCGCACTCGAATATTGATATAGTGTTACCAATTTGTATTTCGATTCCGGCTACAACGCTTTGTCTATTTTGTGTATAGAATCTGAAATTACCGCAAAGATAGATTACAGCACAGTGATAGAAGACAGCTCAGAAGAAGGCTTGCAGGAAAGTATTTTATATGTAGATTGAAGAAATAAGGAAGGACTTATATCCTACTACTATTCATTAGATAATAAATGTCATGTAAAAAAAATGTAAAAAATACAAATACACAACAATTTTTATCGTATATTAACCATTTTTAATTGATCCCTTTTGATTTATTATAAAATAGACAACAAATCATATTATTTACCTATTTCAAATGTTGTAATTATAAAATAAGTAAATTGTTCCTCTTGAAGTTTGATAAAAGGGAAAACGTAAACTTTACCGCTAATAATTCTACAATAAAAAATGTGACACAGATGTAGAGAAAATAATTAAAAAATAGTAGTTCGAATGATTCATTTTTTAAATAAACTTATAATTTTACTTGATAATATTTTCAAATACGGTTTCTATTCTACGAGTCTCATATTACCAAAATTGTACGTAGGAGACAAACGTAATGATTCGTTGGAGATGGGGGGGCGGCGGAACCTGGTCGGCCTAAGGGTGTCATGAAACTAAATGCGGCCATGGATGTGTCAAGTCAATAAATACTGGCGTATGAATGGCATTTTTGTACATTTGCATTCCTGTTAGAAGTAACTTGTACACAGATTAAAACTGAATGTGTGCTAAATTAACTTACAATTGTAGCGATTTGTATGCTTATATTCTCATGCAATAAATGTTGTATAGTTTTTTTATTAGAATTGAAAGATTTTAATTGTTCTTTTATTCAGAAATGGGAAAATTATACATATCATTTCAATATTTAATGATATCACTTAATTTTCCAACATGAATAGCTTTCTGATGACAGTAACATGTTAAGTCTTAGGTTGCTGACAGATACGGAGCTGACATCTATTTTAACGTAAACTACATTGAAATGTTTTTATTCTGATTTCTGATAAATATATCGAAACATGTCATTGGATAACTTCCTCAGAAGTTTCAGCACACTTAAGTTAAGTAAACTTAAAAGAAGGGAAACTTGTGAGTAACAAAATCTATTCAGAAGTAACCTTCTTTGACGTTGATCTGAAACAGCAGAATGGATACATTAATACTAGTGTACATGACATTTTAAACCCTTGCATTCTCAACTTCAGCATAGTTGGTTGCAACTATCCAACTAATAAACAGATCTAAACCATTCAGCTAAACTACAAGAGAAAAATGACAAAAAATTTCTACATTCAAAAACAGATGTTCTATACCTTTGTAAGAAAAGGATTAGTAGTTGATAACAAGATGAGATTAGCCCAATTAACCAGTCTACCGCTACAACAAACAGGACAGAAAAACAAATAAGACTAATAACTGACTCACCACGACCTTCAGTCACTCAACTAAAGATGGTTTCAAAATTCTCTAAGCCTCTCCAGACACTAAAAACTTCTTTAAAACTGTTCAAACTACTGCTCTCAAACAGTCACCAAACCTCAGAAAAATTCTTGTTTACCCAAAATACTTAACCCAACACCAAATTCAAAAGTATAACCCTTAGGCTCTTTCCCATAAGGTAAACGCAAATGCAAAACTTGTGAAATCACTAATCAACAGACATTTAAAATCAATTGCTACAATACGTACATCTAAATAAATACTATCCACCAAATGCAATGCCAAGCTCGGTATATGAGCCTGCCTTTTAGTAAAATCACAACTAGGATATGAATGGTAATAGACAAGCTTAAAGAAACATAAGATTTTAACCAATGCTACAACACAAAAATAATAAAATCTCTACCTCCTAACTGTAACTCTTAACACTGGGAACTTTTCACCAGTGGCTCAATAAATCAGGAGACCCTCCAAACCTTAACATCAGATAATAATCCATCCTATATCACAATTCTAGCAGGCTTACAATATTTTATAGTGACTACAGAACCAAAAAACATGCTAATGTACAAAAAGTATTATAAGTAAGCAATATTCATCTAGAATTGTATGGCAACACTGCAACTCCTAGTCTATTCCAGTCTTCTCATTTGTAACTCAGGTCTTGCATCTTAAATACACTAATCAGCACTTCTATTCCATTCCTGCAATTTTAGGTTAGGTTACAACTGAACTGACTGAAGACTCGGTCATCATGTGTGATTGTTACCTTCCCAGCTCTGTTGTTTACTTTGAATTGAACTAGTTTAAATCATAATAAACAAAGTAATTCACTCGTTCACTAAGTTGACTAGTTGTGTGTGAACATCCCATTCCCAGGCATATTGTTTAGTTCATAGTTATGCATACCATACTTAAAGTATGATTAAGGATAAAATAAAACACAAGAAAACATAGTTTTCATCCATGCATTTCAAACTGTTTATTCTTAAACCTAAATTAAAATGTAAATCTAATATTTTGAGAAATACTAGATTTACTTCTTGATCATACTTTGAGTAGTTAAAGCTTTTAGCTGAGCACGAGTAGTAAAAGGCTCGATCAAATACTCAAAGTTTCGATTACTCACTCATCCCTAGTTTGAACCAATTTGTTAGTTGGTTTGAAAATAAATAAATACAAAATGTAGAATTCCATATAATTTAAAAAAAATTATCAATCAATATTCATAATTTAAAATAGTGTTAACATCGACGTTAGTAACTTTCCTCGTTTGCTCTTTTTTCAGTACCAGCAACGTCAAGCAGGTCCATTTGCCAACCAGGCAATGTATTTACAGCCATCATACTATCCACAGACAGCAAAACAACCATGTGAGTGAACTGATAGTTTCTTTATTTTTTTTTTCTGTTGATCTAGAGAAATAAAATACTGTATACTACGAGTATTAAATCGTGAGAATAGTAGCAAGATGTTTGTTTTTAAAAAACCTAATCTACATTGCATATTCTATAACACTCGTAAATTTACTTTTAAGGAAGCCATTTTGCTCAAAACAAAAACACCACAAACAAAAGTTTCTATTTCAAGGATTCTATCCATAATAATAATTATATTATAAAAATTGTATTATAAAAAAGTGTCATTTGATAAGTGAAGAACTTATATAGTGGTCCATACATTGGTTTTCATTAAAAATCGAGTATATTTACTACAATTAATTTATAGTTAAATTTGTAAATTTTTAAATGAATTCTTGGAGATCTTATATAACAAAAAAACTAATATTAAATTACGGTCCACTAGATTGAGCCTTAATAGCTCATTGTAATAATATACACAGACTGTTCAGTTGAAATAGAAGAGCATTTTTATGTCAATCTTATTATTTAGCAGATCGTAAAGGGTACCTTTTTTACTACCTTTAATAGTTTTAGTTTTAATTTGTTATTAAATTTTAATTTTAAACAAATGGCAATTAAGTTGCTACAATTAATTATTTATAATAGCTAAACATTATATATAATTATTAACCCTTTGAGCCCAGGCATTGATGTCATCAGCGTTGAAATTTTGTGTAAGAAATCCCAAGTGCCAATCGCATTGCAATGCGAGAGTAACGTGAGAAGTGCCAATCAGATCGGCAGCTTTTATTTTGTTTAGTAAAATAGGGCATTATTATTGTATACCCATGATCCTTATACCAAATCAAAGTAAAAGAGTTTATATATGCAATAACAGATTATACTAATTTTTATAATAGTGTATATGAATGCAACTCATATGCCAGCTGTTCTCCTTGTATGAAGTTAATCATTGTTACATTGTTAAGTTATGAGATCTGTTTCTGATTACATTTTGTATTCATAGTTTTTTCATAGATTTCTTTCGTCAAAGATTTAACTGTGGTGATGTGAAAGTTAACTGATTTATATTTATTACTCTTTGGTTTACCAAGTGGTGATTATTATTGTACATGTTAGGCTACAGTATTTATTCTAAATGTGTTAAGTCTAGTTATACATAAAGCTATATCAACCTTTTTGGAGTGAAAGATATACTTTAAAATATTTCAATTGATAAATAAACCGAAAACTAAACAGTAACATTACTATATTATATAATAAGCCAATCTATAAATAATTTCTTATAAAAAGCCGATTTACATGAATATATTTATACTATAAAAAATATAATTTTTAGTATATTTTAATATATTTTTGTTAACTATCAAATTTCTAAAATATTTTTTAAATTTTAATAAAAAATATATGTATAAACTGTTCATGTGATTAATTATTAACTTAAAAAAGATGTTTTTAGATGGCTATGCCATTTTTCATCGGTTGTAATTCATTTTTTCCAAACTCGTACAAAATTCTCATTTTAAACCTGGGTATTCTAAGCATTCATATGCCATTTTGAGTTGGGCTTTATCAGAGTGATATTAGATAATTATCTGGGGCTGAAAGGGTTAATAGGATTCAACATATGAATTAACGCATAACATAGTATCCTCCTGTGTTACAATGAGGAGTAAGAGCTGCTAGTTATTATCACAATAAAGGTCTGTGACAGTATTCCCTTGTTCTGATGTATAGGTTGTTGTTTTAACGCATAACATAGTATCCTCCTGTGTTACAATGAGGAGTAAGAGCTGCTAGTTAATATAACAATAAAGGTCTGTGACAGTAATCCCTTGTTCTGATGTATAGGTTGTTGTTTTAACGCATAACATAGTATCCTCCTGTGTTACAATGAGGAGTAAGAGCTGCTAGTTATTATCACAATAAAGGTCTGTGACAGTATTCCCTTGTTCTGATGTATAGGTTGTTGTTTTAACGCATAACATAGTATCCTCCTGTGTTACAATGAGAAGTAAGAGCTGCTAGTTTTTATCACAATAAAGGTCTGTGACAGTATTCCCTTGTTCTGATGTAAAGGTTGATGTTTTAACACATAACATAGTATCCTCCTGTGTTACAATGAGGAGTAAGAGCTGCTAGTTAATATAACAATAAAGGTCTGTGACAGTATTCCCTTGTTCTGATGTATAGGTTGTTGTTTTAACGCATAACATAGTATCCTCCTGTGTTACAATGAGGAGTAAGAGCTGCTAGTTATTATCACAATAAAGGTCTGTGACAGTATTCCCTTGTTCTGATGTATAGGTTGTTGTTTTAACGCATAACATAGTATCCTCCTGTGTTACAATGAGGAGTAAGAGCTGCTAGTTATTATAAATAAAGGTCTGTAACAGTATTCCCTTGTTCTGATGTATAGGTTGATGTTTTAACACATAACATAGTATCCTCCTGTGTTACAATGAGGAGTAAGAGCTGCTAGTTATTATAACAATAAAGGTCTGTGACAGTATTCCCTTGTTCTGATGTATAGGTTGATGTTTTAACACATAACATAGTATCTTCCTGTGTTACAATGAGGAGTAAGAGCTGCTAGTTATTATCACAATAAAGGTCTGTGACAGTATTCCCTTGTTCTGATGTATAGGTTGTTGTTTTAACGCATAACATAGTATCCTCCTGTGTTACAATGAGGAGTAAGAGCTGCTAGTTATTATCACAATAAAGGTCTGTGACAGTATTCCCTTGTTCTGATGTATAGGTTGTTATTTTAACGCATAACATAGTATCCTCCTGTGTTACAATGAGGAGTAAGAGCTGCTAGGTATTATAACAATAAAGGTCTGTGACAGTATTCCCTTGTTCTGATGTATAGGTTGTTGTTTTAACGCATAACATAGTATACTCCTGTGTTACAATGAGGAGTAAGAGCTGCTAGTTATTATCACAATAAAGGTCTGTGACAGTACAGTAGAGCGTCGATTATCCGAAGCCCGGTCATCCGAAACGTCGGTTAACCGAAAGGCTTAAAAACACCAAATACAGTAATCTATATTACTGTAACGCCCGCCAAGCACGGGGCGCATTCAGTTCAGCGAGCGACAGGCCGATGCACTACGTCACCGCGCCGGCGCGGCTGCCTACGTGACTAAACTCTCGTCCGCCATGGTAGTTCGCGCCACTGCCATAGTGCCGCGCAAACGCAGTTACTCATTTGAGTCAGTTGCCTGTGGGCAGTCGTCAGTGACAGTTCGTTCCGTTTTCTGTTGAGCTTTGCAATTGTGAGACAATGTCGGCTAAACGTAAACGTGTAGTGCTTAGTGTTTCAGACAAACTTAAAATATTAGAACAGTTAAAAAACGGTGCTAGTGGATCGAGTTTAGCTCGGGAATATGGTGTCGGAAATGCAACAATATCCGACATTAAGAAAAAAAGTGAAACAATAACAAAGTTTGCGTGTGTTCTCGACAGTGAAGATGGAAGTCTTCATAGAAAAACCATGAAAATGGCAGAGAACCAGGACTTGGACACAGCAGTGTACACATGGTTTATGCAGGTACGTGGGCAAGGACAACCCATAAGTGGCCCTTTAATTTGTGAGAAGGCACTGGAAATGAATGGGAAACTTGGTGGTAGCACTGAATTTAAGGCATCAACTGGCTGGTTGAAACGTTTTAAATCCAGGCATGGTATCAGGGAATTAGATATCCAAGGGGAAAAGCTCTCTGCTGATACAGAAGCAGGAGAAAAGTTTACAGATTCCTTTGCAAGTTTGGTTAGTGATGAAGGCTACGAAAGCAGCAATGTCTACAATGCAGACGAAACTGGACTTTATTGGAAAAAAATGCCTACAAAATCCTTAGTTTCAAAGAAAGAAATGTCTGCTCCTGGTTTTAAGGCTAGCATATCCCGCATAACAGCAATGGTATGCGCTAACAAAACTGGAAGCCATAGGCTCCCGTTGCTTCTCATTGGGAAGTCCAAGAATCCTCGGTGCTTTAAGGGAATCGTAAAATTACCTGTCACCTATAAAAATCAAAAAAACTCATGGATGGACACAAGCATTTTTGTTGAATGGTATGACACAGTATTTATACCAGAGGTAAAAAAGCGTCAGATTGAAACTGGGAGTTCTGGAAAGGTTTTACTTCTGATTGATAATGCTCCAAGCCATCCTTCAAACCTCTCACTGGATAGAGAAAATGGCAAATTTAAAGTGGTTTTTTTGCCCCCGAATGTAACCTCAGTCCTCCAACCAATGGACCAAGGGGTTATAGAAAGCTTCAAACGGTACTACAGGAAATCTTTGCTTCGTATGGTTCTGCTTGGGCAAGAGGAGGACAAAAGCATTCTTCAACTTTACAAAACAGTAAACATGAAGGATGCTGTTTATATGGCTGCAGAAGCTTGGGATTGTGTTAAGGAAACCACCCTCAAGAAAGCTTGGAATAAGCTTTGCCCCAATGAGGCTGCTTCCACACCTGAAGAGCCCCCGAGCCAATTTGTGTCAGAACTGGTTGGACTCATGAATCAGACTCCAGAATTTGAAGATTGTGATCGTCAGAATATTAATGAGTGGTTGGAATGTGATATTGATGACCCTGGTTATGAGGTGATGACTGACGACGACATCATAGCCCAAATCCAAGAAAACAATGAAGATGAAGAAGAAGAGGATTGTGACATGGACCTCGATGAAGAAAAGGGCCCATCCCACGATGAAGCTTTTCACTGCCTTGAGACTGCAATGCTGTGGTTAGAAAAGCAAGAAGAATGTGATCCAGTTCAATTGCTGTCTTTAAAACGACTGCGAAATCTAGCAGCAAAAAACCGGGTCTCTGGACTCAAACAAAAATCTATTTTGGACTTTTTTTGATGTTTTGCTTCAGTACATGTATTGTTTCTGTTTTGTTCTCTTTGTAGTTTTGATTTCGGTTCTGTTTTCTGTATTCTGGCTGTACCATTGTGTTAGATAAAGTGCTCCATTTAAATAAAATAGAAATGTAAATTTGAAACAAATGTACAGTACAGTATTGTAAAAATAAATTATGACGTTGTTGAAAACAATTTATAGTATTTTGGCTCATTTTTCCCGTCAATGACCGGTTATCCGAAAAATCAGTTATCCGAACACCCTAAATCCCCAATTGTTTCGGATAATCGACTCTCTACTGTATTCCCTTGTTCTGATGTATAGGTTGATGTTTTAACGCATAACACAGTATCCTCCTGTGTTACAATGAGGAGTAAGAGCTGCTAGTTATTATCACAATAGGTCTGTGACAATATTCCCTTGTTCTGATGTATAGGTTGTTGTTTTAACACATAACATAGTATCCTCCTGTGTTACAATGAGGAGTAAGAGCTGCTAGTTATTATCACAATAAAGGTCTGTGACAGTATTCCCTTGTTCTGATGTATAGGTTGTTATTTTAACGCATAACATAGTATCCTCCTGTGTTACAATGAGGAGTAAGAGCTGCTAGGTATTATAACAATAAAGGTCTGTGACAGTATTCCCTTGTTCTGATGTATAGGTTGTTGTTTTAACGCATAACATAGTATACTCCTGTGTTACAATGAGGAGTAAGAGCTGCTAGTTATTATCACAATAAAGGTCTGTGACAGTATTCCCTTGTTCTGATGTATAGGTTGATGTTTTAACGCATAACACAGTATCCTCCTGTGTTACAATGAGGAGTAAGAGCTGCTAGTTATTATCACAATAGGTCTGTGACAATATTCCCTTGTTCTGATGTATAGGTTGTTGTTTTAACACATAACATAGTATCCTCCTGTGTTACAATGAGGAGTAAGAGCTGCTAGTTATTATCACAATAAATGTCTGTGACAGTATTCCCTTGTTCTGATGTATAGGTTGTTATTTTAACGCATAACATAGTATCCTCCTGTGTTACAATGAGGAGTAAGAGCTGCTAGGTATTATAACAATAAAGGTCTGTGACAGTATTCCCTTGTTCTGATGTATAGGTTGTTGTTTTAACGCATAACATAGTATCCTCCTGTGTTACAATGAGGAGTAAGAGCTGCTAGTTATTATCACAATAAAGGTCTGTGACAGTATTCCCTTGTTCTGATGTATAGGTTGTTGTTTCAACATTTTTGATTTTATGGCCATATCCTAATAAGTATCTTATTTATAGGATGATAAGTTTGAGCAGAAAGGTAATCACTTCAATGGCAAATTTTCACATATCAAACAACCTATCATTACTATGGTTGTACTGTTTTTAATATAAGTTCAGAATTAATGTTACAAGGAAGCTGTTTCACAACTCGCGGACTTGTGAACTGGCAGCCGAGTTACTGATTTTTAGAGTTATTCCTTTATAGAGTACTAGCTGAACCCCGCAGACGTTGTCTCGCCTTTCATTTTTATTGACATATCAAAATAAAGCAATAAACAGAATTATAGAAAAAAACCATTATTCATTAAATGAGTGCAATGGGATAAACAATATTTTTGGTCTTCTTATTTGGTGTATAAATGTAAAGTTTTTTTGTAGTGTGTGCTACACTCTCAAGGTGAAATGTAGAACTACAATAAATCAAAACATATACAGTACTGTTGTTGTGAGAACTTCAATCTGCTTATGGCATGTGAAACTACATTAAACCACACAGTCATATGGTTTTTGTAAACAATTCAGATTCTCCATTTGAATAACATGTGATCTTTAGGAGCCCGTGGGGCGGGACCCTGTGGACGGATCTGCATCAAACTTCACAGAAACCATCTCGGGAGTATACAAGATAACATCCTAAAGTTTCATGGCGATCGGTTGGATGGTTTGGCAGCGCATAAACTTTAAACATATATATATACAAACATCCCCTTTTATAAATATATATTTGGCAATTAACTCTCATTTCTCTCTTCAAACTAGTCCTCATCTTCTAAATAAATTACGTTTCTTAACAATTTGCAGTACCATTTATATGTCCTTTATGTCCTTCACATAAAACATCTTTCTATGAAAGACAGTTGGTGTGTAATGGTTCCAGGCTTTACAGTTCGCTACCGGATTCTCTAAGGCCGAAAGTAGCGTGCGGAGGTTTGAAAAACAGATTAATGAGTTGTTGGTGCAGAGCTGTCACTAGCATTGGGGAATTTTCAAAATAGCTTTCCCCTATTTCCTACCCCTATTTCCTGGACACTACTGGAGAAGTCTGGGGTGTCCATGTTGAATGGTAGTTAAGGTTCAGATGTGTAGGGAAGAGAACTGATTGTTAGACTTGTCAATTAGCTGAAAGTCAGACCAACACTACGTGGCTCGGATTCCACATAAGCTGTAGGTCCCTTAGTTGCCCTAGCTGTCGGGCTATTAATAAGTAGCCCAATAGCTATTTATTGTGTATTCATAGTGTATTCATCTACACCCATCACACTCATTCGCTCATATCTTGAAAATCGGCGTCTGAATAATAATCAATGGATAACTAAATTCTGTGACCCTCCTAATCTGAGCATCAGATATATCACTTACTTCTTACTTTGTATCCCTCATCCATCAGCTAACTTCGTGTGCGTGTGCGTGTGTGTGTGTGTGCGCGCGGGCGTGTGCGTGCGTGCGTGCGTGTGTGTGTGTGTGTGTGTGTGTGTGCGCGCGCGTGCGTGGTTGTGTGCGTGCGTGTGTGTGTGTGCATGTGCGTGTGAGTGTGCGTGCGTGTGTGTGCGCGCGTGTGCGTGTGTGTGTGCGCGCGTGTGCATGTGCATGTGTGTGCACGCGTGTGCGTGTGTGTGTGCGCGCGCGCGTTTGCCTGTGTGCGTGTGTGCGTGCGTGCGCGTGTGTGCGTGTGTGTGAAGTTATACAAACTGAAAAAACTGCATTTAAACCTGAGTGCTGCTGTGTGGATATAAACCCCCACCACTGCCACATACCCAACAGTAGTCCAGTGTCTCTACTCACTTGAGCCATTGGCACTGAACAATTGTAGTTTTATGTGACTCACTTTATTTTCTCTCTAGTTGTTAGTTCAGCAAGTTGTTAGTTAACTTATCTGCCTAGGCAAGTTTGCTAGTATCCTATCTCTCCTAGTGTTAAAATAAAATAACTAAAAACTTGTCTTAATAATAATATCGCCACAATAATTTAATTTGATTATTCATTGGTTATAAGTTGTAATAGTTAATAATTTATTTGTAATTTAATACAAATAATTCCAAAACAGCAGTACTGCATCCAGACATCCTTATTCAGGCATTTTGTTATTTTAAAAACTTAAAATAAAATCTATGAATAAAAAATGAAGGAGGATGATTTTTACATTTTTGTTGGTATAATGAGGTTTCTTATTTATAACCATTTAGATTATATTCAGGTTCTGTAATTGTGTAATTGTAAGTGAATTAGTGCAAATAAAAATTAGCTTACTATAAAATATTTAGACTATTCATAATTTATTTGAAAATTAAGTTAATTAAAATTCTGTACTTATATAAATGATATCAAAGAAATTTTATCCTGCGTTGTATTTCAAAGGTACATTTAGAACTATACGATACATACATACATATCCTCCTCTGGTCTAGCGTCACCATCGGGTTTGGGCGCCCACTAAGCCTCTCCATCTTTGTCCATCCACCATTCCTCTCTTTGTACAATAAAAAATACAAATGATGTGTTGTCTAATCTTCTCTATGAAGGCATTTACTGTTTGCTGATTTAAACTATTATATACTGATGTCTTATATTTAATAAATTCTATTAAATAGTTCAATTATATGAAACTGGTCTGTTATTTACTAAACTTGTTACAGACTTCTCCCATCAAGTCTCCCAGATATCGCAGTACCAGAACATGACTAGTGGTGGGCCTTCTCCGCAGGCCACCACTCAGCAACCACCTGTCACGATGTTGAGGCCTGGTCCAGTGTCAACCACACCACAACCCTTACCGGTCAAACAGGATAAAAGGCAACCTGCTCCAACCTGCTCCAACGAAAGCAGCGCTCGAGAAACACCTCAGCCGGTAGGATTCATTTAGTGATCAACAATAGTTTATTTATTTTAGTAATATTATATAGTTTGGTATGTGATTTACAGCATCCTATTATATAATTAATATTTAAACGAAGGTTTGGTAGCATGCTTAATTTAAGTTGTATAGACTGATATCATCAAAAAGCCAAGGACATTAATTAGCTAATCAAATTTATTAAAGTCTCATCCTGTTATTAAGAGTAATCAGGTCCGGCTTGTCCATATAGGCAGACTAGGCGGCTGCCTAGGGCGCGCCAAAGCCTAGGGCGCAAAATTGAGATTTTTTTTATATACTTATTAGTTCAGCAACCTTGCTGTGGGAAGTGTGTGTAGCGAGCGTCGAGCGGAAAGCAAGTGTTGTGTGTAGCAACCCCGCACTTACCCGTCACCCCGCCCCACCGCGTGACCTTCAACAAGTCAGTTCTTGAATCGCATTCGATAAAGTCGGGAGGGCGCTCTGCGCTGAGTTGTTTTGCATTGACAGTTCAGTGTAGTTGTTTTTGTGCACTTTCACTGTTAGTCAGTGAGTTGGACTGCTATAATTACAAAAACGAAAGAAGTTTGTCTTGACAGGTAAGTACGCTTTTGTTCATTATTGACTATCGGTAACTAAGCATTACTATTTCATAGTAAACTATACAAGAAGCGCCTTCTAAACCTGCTTCTTTCACTTAATGCACTACAAACCAACAATCACTACTAGGCCAGGCCTCTATGACAGTTTGGAGGTTATGTTTCTGTTTACAAAATCAACCAACCAATCACAGCCATTCGATTTCCTTCCCGGACAGTTAACCGTCCGGTAAGAAAATTTCCCGGACAGTTCCGGTAATCAGCTGTTTTCAGGACTAAATACACAAACAGGAAGTAAGTTAAAAGAGAGTAGTGTGGCGTAAAACTATTTTACACATAAAAAATATAAAAGCTCATTGATGCCGGTTCATTAAAACATGACAAGACACAAGACAATCAACTCAGCAACAGGTGATTAGGAACAACACAGAACACCAGTTGTAATGTTCAGCTGATTTTTACATGGAGTAAAAGATGTAACCCACAAGAAACTATAAAATACGTCTTGCTTCAATTTCAGCTGGAAATGACAAAAGATCTTATACCACACGTGATTGATGGTTACGACCTTTTGTCAATATTATTAGTTTATCGTAAAAACTTGCCAAATGGTCGCATGCCACAAAATAAGTGGCTTACGACCTTATGCCTAAATTAATTTCTCTGATACTTATTTATTAGCTACATGGTCTAAAGGCATTCGGCCTTTTGCCTCTTTATAGTTTGAGGATTAAGTGGGTTACGTAAAAGATATCTGGAATTTCAGAAAATATTTTGTTTAAGTTTTCCACGTTTCACGTCATTTTAAACCAAAATAAAACTCTTATACATTTTCTAAAGAAATATTTTTTTTACAAAAAAACTGTTTCAATCATAACAGCCTGAGCCTGGTAATCTGTCTAGACTCCAGCTGATAAGCTTGTCTTCTACGAGTTTTCATGTGGTGACTTGAGCATCTTTGTTCCTCAATTTGATTATTATTAAATTCGGCGGTGGTGGTGGATGGCGAGTTGACTTTAGGTACAGTCTGACGCACGTTGCTTGGCGGCTGAAACACATGTCTATTGTCTGCCGTCTTCGACACCCGGGCACCAAGCTCAGTATTTAAATGTATAATATTGTACTACCTTTTTTTATCTCCGACCAACTGAGCTCGCTTATCAAAATTAATAAAAATAATTATAGTTGTGGAAAACATAAAATAGAAAGAAAAATAAATATTTATTTGAAAGTTAGTTTACTTTATCCATTGTTTTCAGATACGTGTTTCATGTCAGGAAAACCTTCAGGCGCTTGGTTTAAGAAAAGAAGAAAGGAAAGAGAAGAATCAACAAAAAAAAGCTAAAGGGTCTTTTGAAAAATACTTAACTAAACCAAATGACACATCTCTACTAAATGAGAAAACAGATAATGAATCACCATCTACTTCCAGAGATAAAAACCAGCTCCAGTCTCAAGAATGTCCTAATAATGATAATTTAGTTGAAATGGACATTACCGATGCCGATGCACCTAAGGAATTATCGCCGGAAAAATCAAGCCTTGGCACAGTTACGATTGATTATGCTGACCCAGCCTCTTGGGCCACTCTAAATATTAGTCGTAAAACGTTACTGATTATTTTAGTAGAACATGAACCTGATTAAGTAAAAGGCAAATTTCCAAAAGGTAAGAATAACAGAAAATTTTCTGATATTCATTACAGAAGAAGGCTTCCGAATGGAGAAGATGTATACCGAGACTACCTTCAATATTCAAAATCTACCGACAAAGTCTTCTGTTTTTGTTATAAGGTTTTTGGTGTAAATGTCTCTTCTTCACTTGGCCAAGGTGGTTGTAATGATTGGCACAATATTTCTGCCCTCCTTGAAACGCACGAAACATCAAATGAACACCTACAAAACTTTGAGAAATGGAAAACCCTGAAGACAAATTTAAAACACAATTCAACGGTTGACAATGTTAATGAACAAAAATTGAATAAGAGGAAATTTACTGGCAGAATATTCTAGAACGGCTATTTGCTCTCGTCAAAACTCTTGGTTCCCAAAACTTAGCTTTTCGGGGTACAACAGAAAAATTAGATGCCCATGACAACGGAAACTTTCTAAAAATTATTAAATATTTGGCCAAGTTTGACCCAATTATGAATGAGCATCTACGAAAAATCAAAAGTGACGAAAAAAGGCACACTCATTACTTAGGAAAAAATATACAAAATGAAATGATTGAAGTGTTAGCTAATGCCATACATTCAGAGATTTTGTCTTCAGTTCAAAAAGCTAAATACTTTTCCATAATTTTAGATTGTACCCCTGACATTAGCCATATAGAGCAAATGACAATGATCATTCGATTTGTACAACTTCCTCTTTCAACATCTTCTCTGGCAACGTCAAAAGAAGAGTCTAGTTGTGATCAAGTACTAGTGAAAGAACACTTTTTGGGGTTTATACCTCTAAAAGAAAGTACCGGCGAGTTCATGACAGAAGTAGTACTAGACAAGTTAAAAGACATGTCATTGCTAGTAGAGAATATGCGAGGGCAAGGTTATGACAACGGCAGCAACATGAGGGGAAAAGAAAGTGGAGTTCAAAAAAGAATTTTAGATGTCAACCCACGTGCGTTTTATGTGCCATGCTGCTCACACACTTTAACCCTTGTAGTCAACGATGCAGCTTCATGCTGTGTAGACGTTACTAGCTTTTTTGATGTAGTTCAACGAACATATGTATTCTTTTCAGCATCAACTCGCCGATGGGAGATATTGCTTCGTCACGTCCCATCTTTGACACTGAAACCCTTAAGTGACACAAGATGGTCTAGCCGAATTGATGCACTAACACCTCTGCGGTACCAGTTATCTCATGTTTGTGATGCTTTGGAAGAGATTTCTGAAGACATTTCTCTAAAAGGATCGAGTGGCAGTATTGCGAAGGTAGAAGCACTTGGGTTACCTAAAAATATTTTCAACTTCAAGTTTATTGTCGCACTTGTCACATGGCACAACATTTTGTTCCAAATAAACATTACCAGCAAGATATTGCAAGAAAAGGACTTGAGTTTACAGAGAGCAGTAAGTCACCTAAAAAAAACCGAAGAGTTTTTGGTCACAGCAAGAAGTGATTTGGAGTTCAAGAAAGTTTTGGTTGATGCTAATGAAGTAGCAGAAGAAATTGGAGTAGAACCATTTTTTGAGAAAGAGAAGGTCCGGATCCGGAAAAAGAAGAAAATGTTCGATTATGAATCAACAGATGAATTAGAAAGTGTTGCAGCTGACCCCTCAGAAAGATTCAAGATCAATTTTTACTATGCTGCTTGATACAGCTATTAGTTTGGTAAAAGGAAGATTTTCACAGTTAAATCAAGTATCTGATGTATTTGGATTTTTATACAACATTTCCGAACTTAAAAACAAGACTACATCAGAAGTTAAGTCTACGTGTCAAAACCTGGAAAAATCACTAAGTATCAAAACTGCTGAAGGTTTAAATGAATCAGACATTGCTGCTACAGGACTGTGTTCGGAACTAAGAGCTATTTCATATCATATTAAAGATTCAGTATCAAGCCCTGAGAGCGTCCTGAACTACATGTACAAACATAACCTTGAAAACGGATTTCCCAACCTTTGTGTAGCCCTACGTATTTTTCTTACGTTGCCACTACCTGTAGCTAGTGCTGAACGAGAGAGAGAGAGAGAGAGAATAAGGGAGACGGCCTAAGGAAAAAGGCTCCGTCTAGAAAAACTATCGATTGGTTTGACAAGGACAAGAAACCAATTTGCAAGCAAGCGGAGAATTGTATCTGCGATGTCAAATTGGGTCCGATGCCCAATGCCGTATCCCACCCTTACATACTTTCTCCACCCTACTCATTGAGAACACAGTTCCAGTTAAGCTATGTAATAAGAGAGACAGAGAAATGTGACATATGATTGAATAACCTATATTTTTTCAATATAAAAGAGTCTCATAGGTTTATGACTTTTTTAGCAACAAAATAAAGAATGTATCTAATGGAAAATTCATAACGTGTCCGAATACACTTTGTTTTCCGCCTGTCAGTACATGTGTTCAACAACAAAATACATATAAATATAAAAAAATTAATTGGGTCCAAAATTAAACAATTTGCAGCTTAGTG
>JAQJVL010007104.1:0-25543 GCA_035578905.1 Stictocephala bisonia | reverse complement strand
AGCTCCTTTTAATCAAGCTTAAATAGGAGAAACTATTAAAATAAATTACTTGTTTTCAACACAACTCAAGTTTACAAACATTTTCTGAGGAAACTATAGTATGTACCACAAAAATATATATGACACTTTTTGTGTAGAATTTTATTCTTAATTTGAATATTTCACTTTATATTATCTAAACTAAAAATTACAGTATCAGTAAAACAAAAACCTCTACTCAGGTCAGCGTTTTCACCTCAGCCATTTGGATTTTTTCTGGGTTATGAAAAATGAACAATCAAATTTCATAGTAGTTTTGATAACAAATTAGTAAAAGTAAGTAGTTTGTAGGGTGTTAAGTTCTTAAATTATCGTAATAAGGCAATAAAATACAAAAAACTACCAAAAATATAATTTTTGGAACGAAAAGTGAACTTTAACGATTTTTGCGTAGTTATTATCAAAAATACAATAAAATATTACCTAACCAAAATTGTAGAAATTTAATAATAAATATGAAATATGCTATCAGATTTGCTCTACAACCAACGGTTTGCCCACAATCAAGCCGTAAGTAAACCTCTACAGACAATTCAAAATTCTCGTCCCCATTTTGATTTTTCGGGGGGTTAAAAATTTAAAATGTTTAGTTTTTGGAATTTTCCCGTTGGTTGCTTGGTAAGAGCTACAAGTGTGCCAAATTTAAAGTTTCTAGCTTATCTGGTAGTAAGTTAGAATTTGGATATATGAGTGAGTCAGTTACACATACGGCTTTATAGGTGTGAGATAACTTGTATACCAAACATTTTCATTATCTAGTTATGGTCATTTATGACATACCAATGAACATGAAGTTAACTATCCCAAACACTAATATATAATTGTACAAATGTGATATCCCTTGTCTAGTGTCTACCTTACCTCAGGTGTTATTGCACTGATTATATTATCCACTTCATCATCAGCAAACAGCTCAGGGATCTCTCCAGAGGCAAGCATGTCATTGATGAGCACCAGAAACCTCTCGTCTGCCACTTGTGAGTCTGTCATCAAGAACATGATGCTGACATTTTTTAGGCCGGCCTTCAGGTACAAACCAGCTAGATCACTCTGAAAATTGGTAAAACAAAATTACAAATCTCACTACTAAGATTAGCATAACAAAATAAAACTTGTTAGTTTGTACAGTATAGGAAAACTACAATGATGGACTCCAAAAAACCAGCTGCACTGTTGTTTGTAGTATAATAATTAGGCTACCTCATATTATTATAGGCGAAAGAAAGTTTGCTTTATATATTTCAGCAATGCTAATATCTAATATTTTCTTCAAACAAAAATGCTATGGTGAGATCATTTGTTAAAACATCATTCTAGTTTACATATAATTGGATACAAACAACTCAAAATAAAAAGGATGCTGAGAGCAAGGGACATTTTAATCACATATACAGAATATTTATCAGCTTAACAAAATAATGCATTTATGCAATTATTTAATCTTTCCTTCAGATAAAGTGCTGAGCTTTTGTTGCCAATTAAATGTTCCAGAACAATTTAATTGTATTTTAATTTTAAGTCGATTCTAGGATGTTTCTTGCAAACTTCTTCCAATTTGTATTTTACACAGCAATCCACATTTTTTCCATATGCAATGCAATTGTTACAGCATAAACTAGGTAGTTCTTAAGCATTTTCTTTTTAAAACTTCTAATATTATGCCTCTAGAATATAAATTTTTACTAAAGAATCTCAGGAAATTAAACTATTTGCTCACAATTCACAAAGACTACACAAAAGTGTTGAGTTTCCAACTGCCCTAGACTTAAGTTTACGATATTACAATAAGTATGTTGTAAACTATGATTTGGAGAAAATTGAGCTACTATAGAAACATTATAAGAAATAGTTGAAAGTTAGTGGGTAGAAATTAATGACGTCTATATTAATGGAAGTAATATGGACGTTTGCATATATTGTTTTCTAAAGTGAGAAAAATGATGTTTGATGACCTGACTCGCGCCAACTCAATAAGGTAATGAATGATTGTGCTTCTTTTTCACTTAGTAAAAGTAGTAAAGCCTCTTCTCAGCAGTCATGCGACAATTCAAGTCTTGGTTGGTTTATATGATCATGTTTAAGTATGCTATTTTTATGTAATAAATTTTACAACATCCATGAAACTTAAAATATTTTGGACCAGATAATTTGTTTTTCAATTTACTCTAAATAACTATATTTACATGATAGAACAGATAGTTTCTTAATCAGAATATTGTATTGGTAAACATGCAATACATACAAGTGAATGTCACACAACACAAATTTATTTCAATTCTTTGTAACAGATTTATGAATCCCTCTGGTCTGAGGAAGTATTTGGTTTACTAAAATCGACCGCCATAATATTTGTACATTTTGTTCTTGATGTAATAAATTTGTGTTGTCTGACATTCACTTGTAATAGAACTTTAATAATAATTGGTGTTTTGTGGAATGAAGATTTACATTACTAAATCTGCCTCTTAGTAACAATATTGTAAATATACTGAGTTCGATTACCTTCAAATCATAAATTCCATAACCCTTCTTCAGTTGCACTTGGAAAGGGTCTAACCCAGATATGAAGGCGGAGAGTCGTGACAGAGACTGCTTACCACTGCCACCCACCCCTACCAAAAGAGCATTTCCACGGGGAGATTCCATTATACGGTTGATTCTGTTGAATAACAAATACATTTCTTAAAGTAGTGAATATATATTCTCTGTGTATAAATTTGATTTGTATATTATTGGTTATGCTTGATCATTAATAAATAAATAAACCATACTAATTTTTGATTTTAATTCAATAATTCGTTGGCCAGTTGAACCAGCTTATCGTTGGCTACTCACTGATAAATAAAAAAGAGTGCTCATGTTCAAATTCACTTTAAAAGTACTGCATACTACAAATAAATGATAAAATCTCTTTGTAAAAACTATGCTTAATGTATATTCTCTATACATTTAAATGTAGTCTCAAATAATATATTCATCAAAAGAAAAAGTACCTACAAAGCGTTAAGTTTTTCTCTACATGGTAAATTTATCACTGCATTTCATAACATAATACTTTAGAAGAATTAAAATTTTATTTTATTTAACCACTCACCAGTTACTATATTTCTTGGATGGGTAAAAGGGCTATTTTATTATTCAAAATTATAATTACAATAAGCCAACAAAAATTAAATTACTTCTTGGCGTAGGAAGACAAAATACCTATTTATTTGTATGAACATTTTATTCGTTTCAGTATATACCCATCTATATATACTATACAATAATACTTTTCAAATGTAACAAGTAGTTAAAAAAGAAGTTGAAGAAGGTCTTGTTTTGCTAGGTAAAGTTAGGGCTTAGGAGAACCCAAAACCCTTTTTAAACCATTTTAACCATTTTAAAGGTAACTTTCGATCCATCATTAGTGACCAGATAGGTGGGCTGCTTGCAAAAATGGGATCGCTCAGTGATAACTTATCCACAGAAACCACATTGTATCCTTGGCATTGTATCTGACCACAGTCCATTGCCTTAGACCGTTCGTCCGATTCAATACGAAGGTGTCTTGGTATTCTCACACTAATAGGCCATGACATAGTATCACAAACTGCTCTGAAGGGTAAAGAGTTTAGATTTTGGACCAGTTAGATCCGGAACTGGACTGAATTGAAGATGGCGCCAGGTGAAGAAAAGTGTGTATGTGGCTCTTGCTGAAAATTGGTCCAGGGTAGGCATAACACCATAATGTTTTACAGAATTTGCAAAGGTGGTGGCACATTGCTTGTGCAGGTATAACAAAATTGCAATATGACCATTTTAAATGTCTTATAGAAAAACCAGGCATAAAATGGTACTGTACTGTTCGAGTTACCAGTGTAATGATTATGCCGCAGAACGAATCAGTTCCATGAACGGCACTAACAAACTCAAGAACACCAATAAATTGGATAAAATTATATCCGAGTTTCGGAAAATTACCAACTTTAGCGTGATTTTGTTCGAGAGGGTAAACAAACTCTTGCAAAGTAGTTCAGTGGACCTGGGTAGTTTAATCTCCATCTCCAATCCGTCAAGTGTACAATACAAAAATAAAAATCAAAAAGCGATAAAAATTATCCCATCATATATGGAAATAGCTAATGGAATTGATTCTAAAAATAATGAAATTATGGAAAAACAAAAGCTGAAAACATGGTAAGGAAAATTTCAAATGCCGGCAATACGATACCCATAACAATGACAACATCAAGCCTCCCCCAATCTTTAGCGAAGTCTCTCTACTCAGTGAAAATGGAAAAAATATGTCCAACAATAAATGGAAAATTGTTGGGCCTAGAAATAAAGCCAAAAACAACCTTAAATTACATTTACATACACCTATGAAAGAGGTGAAGGCAAATAGCCTGGAAGCAGGGAACTACAAGAGCCTAGGCAATAAAAAACTTCCTGTTCTGATGAGCACTGCAAACTTTGAACCTAATACTATCTGTGGAGCAACGAAAGCATGGTTTCACCTAAGCAAGGTGATTAAAGCTACTCAAGAAAAAGACGTACAAAATGTTGAAAGTAAAACTTTCCCTGATATTACAATTAGTGTAGAAAAACTAGAAAGTAAAGGGGGAAAATGAAAGCTTCAGGTTAGGAGTAATTTTTTTTAAAAAGCCAAGGTTTTGGATTCTACTCTTTGGCCAAAAAATTTATTCAGACAAACTCAAACACTCTGTGCGAGCTAACTTCATTAGGGCCTAACCAACAACCCAAGAACATATCGTCACAAAATTGCCAGTTAAATCTAAATTTAAGTTTACTTTGTCCAACTAAACCAAACCAGCCTAAGCCTATTTCATAGAAAGAGTTAAATAAAGTTATAGCTTTGATAAATTTGCAATGCTTAAGAACTAAATTGGGCGTGCTTTCTTTCTTGTGGAGGAGGTTAGGCCAAGTATATTTTGTGTATCAGTGCACTGGTTAGTTCAAGAGGAAAGGGATTTCTATTTTGAAAGTAAAGACATATGCCTAGCAGATTCCTACTGTAGACAAAGTCATAAAAAATGTGGAGCAGCAATCTTTGTAAATAAGTTTGGTTAGTGCTGTTAGATATTGTAACAATTGTTAATTGTCTCATTATAATGATTTTAGAGAATTGTGTCTAGAAAATGTTAAATATTGTAAGAACTGAGATATTTGGGTGTTTGGTTCTTTTACCAAAAGTTTTCAATATAAATCCTCCAAGTTTTGAGAAAAATTCAGAATCTTCCCCTTTCAAATAAAAAAAGTAGTTTTTTCCCATTTAAATTAGCTAAATAACCAGTATATTCACGTTTGTTAATTTCCTGTCAATTTCAAGCGACATGTTTTCTGAAGTCAACATGTTTGGTGAGCCTTACCTGTTCGGTTGTCCTGGTTTAGAGGGTTCTTATTGGTTGATTTAGCTTCTAGAGTAAGGAGGGGGTAAGTCCATTGGTGGAAGGTTTGCGGGCGTTCGGCCAGTTTGAAGTTATCTTTTGGCGAGTGACCACGTTTGTTCTTCACGGCGATTTTAACCGTTCGGAGTTTTGGTTTTCCGGATCGGCAATTTTCCTTTTCGCTTGTGAGTGAGTGAGCGTATGTCGCGCTTTGTTGTGGTCACGTTTTTGGAGTAATACCTCCAGGACAGCTACATCTCCCGGAGGCAATTTTCAATTTTCTCAATTTTGTGAATTTTTTGAGATATTTTTCAATTTTTGCAATTTTTGAATTTTAAGCAATTTTGGCAAATTTTTCAATTTAAGGCAATATTTCCAATTTAAAGCAATTTTGAAATTAAGAATTAATTAATAAAAAAAGGTTCTGGTCTGAAGATATTTAATTTATTTTAATTTATTTGTGTTCCTTTAATTTAATAAAGAAAGATATTTTATTTTCGTTTTTATTATTATTTGTAGAAGAAATCCAATTTCATTTTGTTGAAGTTATAAGAAGAAAAATAAAGAAGTATTTTTATCATTGAAGAAGTTTTATTTTAATCTCTCACTTTAGTTGTTCAACATATCAAAAATAAATAGTAGCTTTAAGTTAAGGCTACATTAAGTGCGCCACTCTGCTAGTTGAACAACAGAGAGACGTTTAAAAATAGAAGTGTGTGCTTATAACCAATTATCTCAGACCAGGTTTTAAAAGAAAATTTAATATTAAATAAATTGAGAAGATGGCACTCAAGGTAGACTTTCTACTGAAGAAAGAACTTATGTATGAAGCACGTTTAAGAGGAATAGAAGTAGAAGACAGCATACTAGTGGGTGATTTAAGAAAGAAACTTACAGAGCTTGTCAAGTTAGGTGTTAGGCCTAATATAGGTTACCTGTCTGGCCATGTAGTAGGTAGAGAGGAATATGAGTTCATTAAAGTAAACTTGGAAAATCTGAAAGAAAGAATTGAGGGTGTGGTGGAAAGTAGATGTTTAAGTGATATAATCCGTATTGAAGCTAAGTTAGCTCATAACGAATTAAGATTAAAGGGTCTAAAAGGGTTGTTTGTAAGTAATGAAGCCGCTTTAGCTAAAGTGTCATCCCTCGAGGAAAATTTAAATTCCTTGAAGGAAATGGTAGGAAAGATTAACGTGGAATTAGCAGAGAAGGACAACATAGAGCAGGAGATAACTAGAAACGGCGAAATAGAAGACGAGTTTGAACAAAGCTTAGTAAGGGGAATGCAGAAACCGGTTCTAATGAGCCAATCGATAAGCGCACCCTTGAACGGAGTCGCATCTCCAGAAATGGCAGATAATTTCAACTGTCAACGAAATGTTACGTTGAATTATTCTCGCCTACCTAATCCACTAGAGCGGTATCTAAATAGATTTGAGGTAACAGATGGGTTAAACGCTAGCTTGTTGATCAAATTCATTAAAAACATGTTAGCTTTGAAAAATGAAACAAAGTTAAAAGATAGTGAGATTTTAGAGATTATCTTGGGATATGCTAACGGTCCTTTGTATAGTAAAATATTAAAGTGTAAAGAAGAGAGGGACACTGTAAGTGAAACTCATCTTATTATTCTAAAACAATTCGTTCCAATGGGGCTGAGAGAAAACTTAAAGAAAACAATGGTAAACCGTCCACAGAAGTCTGGGGAACCATTAGAAGTATATATAAATGAATTGAAAATCTATAGTGAGGTACTTAATACTAGATACACCGAAGAAGAAGTAGTAGACATTGTTAAATTAGGATTAAATCCAGAAACTAGAGCTAAATTAGTATTTGTGGGAAATCCTACCAGCTATGCAGACCTAGATAGCATGTGTATCCAAATGCAAAATGTATGTTACAACGATGTACAACGTAGAGAGGTAAGAGGATACCTACCACCTAAGCATAGCGCTAGCCGTAAGGTAAACAATGTAGAAGATCGAAAAACATGTTTTATATGTAATAAATATGGACACATAGCGAGGGATTGCTATCAAAATAGGAACACACAGAAGCACACACAGCAGTACAACAAAGTTTTCACACCACCCAATAAACAATACAACCCAGTAAAATACAATTGACCCGGAACAAGTTTTACACAGAAGGAGATTACAACACAGAAGCCAAAAAACTAGATTATGGGAGGGAGTTGGCCAAATTCGGATCTCGTGTCGATCCCCTCCCAGAAATCCAGCAAAATGTAAACAAAAACAAACCCATACACAACAACACAGCACACGACAAGATGACTCACTCAAGTGTAAACAATAACACTGATAATATGGAACACAGTCTAAACATTTTACCAACTATTGAAGTTATAGTAAACAACAAAGTGAAACAGGAAGCATTAATTGATACTGGAAGTTCAATTAATGTAATTAGTGAAGATTTGTTTAACAAATTAAAAGCATGTTGTCCTAAGTTACAGTTGAATAGGTCAGATATTAAGTGTCGTACAGCGAGTCAAAGTGAAATGAAGATACTGGGGCAGTGTAATTTAAAAATAAAAATAAATGAATTTACTTGGAAAATACTTGTCCAAGTAAGTAAACAATTAAGTTATGCTATGATAATTGGGAGTCAATTTATTAAACAAAGTGAGTTGGTAGTAGACTTGAAAAGTAACCAGTGTTATTTTAACTTCAAGCCTAATGTAAAAATTGAATTCATTCACAGTTTAGCTAACATAAGAATTAATGTAAACAATGTTAGTAAACAAGTAAATATTGGCTGTAGTGAAGTCAAGGAAGAAATAGTTGATTTAATAGAAAAATATCCAAATGTTTACACTAATAAAATAGGCAGTGGAATAGATTATGAATATACAATTAAGTTGAATGATACTACTCCTGTCAATATTAGACCATATCCAGTTAATCCTGCTAAGATGAAAATTTTGAAAAATATATTAGATGACTTACTCAAACAAAATATTATTAGGCCTAGTCAATCACCATACAATAGCCCTGCATTCTTAGTACCTAAGGGTGAAGACAAATATAGGCTAGTTATTAATTATTCAGAAGTAAACAAGAAAATAGAGAAAGTAAACACACCACTGGGTGACTTGCATGATATTCACCATTTCCTAGAAGGAGCAAAATATTTTACAGTCTTAGATTTATGTAGCAGTTTTCAGCAAATTAGATTATCGGAAGAAAGTAAAAGAATAACAA
This sequence comes from Stictocephala bisonia, assembly GCA_035578905.1. NCBI lineage: Eukaryota > Metazoa > Arthropoda > Insecta > Hemiptera > Membracidae > Stictocephala > Stictocephala bisonia. The sequence continues at coordinate 16,887 of JAQJVL010007104.1, read as the reverse complement.
GTTTTAGTACACCATTTGAAAGCTTTGAATTCAATCGCATTCCATTTGGTCTTCATTTAGGCTCATCTTTGTTATCCAGTTATTTAAATAGAGTACTGGAGGGACTGAAATTCAAGTGTGTAATTAATTATGTGGATGATTTAATAATTTATTCCAAGACATTAAATGAACATTTACAACATATTAAAGAAGTTACTGAAAGACTCAATAAATGGAACCTCACTGTTAACCCAGAAAAAGTAAAATTTGTATTTAAAGAAATAAAGTTTTTAGGATATCTAATCAGCCATAATCAAGTTACAATAGATCCTGAGCGCACCAGTTCAATTTTAAGTGCCAAACCCCCTACCAATAGCAAAGCTGTCAGTCGATTTATAGGAATGTCCAGTTATTTTGCTAAATTTATTCCAAATTATGCTGAACTTGCAGCTCCTTTAAATGAATTAAGGAAGAAAAATGTTAAATTTGAATGGAATTCCAAGTGTCAGGAAAGTTTTGATAAAATAAAAACAATAATTAGCAATCCACCAGTATTAAAAATACCTAATTATGAGCAAGAGTTTATTCTACACACTGATGCCAGTAACAATGCGGTTGGAGCATGTTTATTACAGTATGAGGGAGCCGATCTTAAGCCAGTAGCTTTTTATTCTAAAAAACTAAATCAAAGTGAAAAAGTAATGAGTATTTACCATAAGGAATGCTTAGCTGTAACAGCCTCAATACAGAAATTTTATAGTTATTTGGAAGAAAAGCCATTCACTTTGAGGTGTGACAATAGTGCCTTAGCTTGGATTCTAACACATTGTAGAAAATTAGGAAAACTAGCAAGATGGTGTGAAATAATTCTGAGTTTACCATTTAAAGTAGAAATAATTAAGGGTAAAGATAATGTATTAGCAGACTATCTAAGTAGAATATTTAGCAATAATGAAGAGGAAGTTCCAAGTGAGGACATTTTAGTTCATTGTTATGATCAGTCGGTAGTGCAGACAATGGATGTAGATAAGGAAGAGATTAGCGATGGTTCACCCACTGTAGAACCTGTTATTGTCAACTCCAGCACCAATAGACTGTTTATAACTAACATAACAGACTTTCCTATGTCATGTGTACAGTTATCTGAATATCAGAATAAGGATCCGGAAATTATAAAAATTATATGTAGTATAAGAAACAAAACTAACAATGAAAAATATTTTTTGAAAAATGGTGTTTTAATGTATAAATATAACAACCGAAGTAAGGATAGGGTTTATTTACCCGAAGAATTAATAAACATGGTGTTTGAGTATTATCACACGTAAACCTATGGTGGACATCCTGGAATAGCTAACACTTTTAGAAAAATAAACCAGTACTTTTATAGGCCTAATCTACACGAGGATATAAAAAAGTTAGTGCAAAAGTGTGAACTGTGTAAAAAATGTAAAAGTACAAATAAATATTTAAAAGGACCTGTAGTATCAAGTTACTCGAAGCAGCCTATGGAAAAGTTATACATGGATATATTTGGACCATTAACTAGGAGTAGTAAACAAAACAAGTACTTGCTTATTGTTGTGGATGATTTCACAAAATTTAATTGGTTATTCCCCATGAAAGAAATTAAATCCAATAAAATTCAAGAATTGTTAAATGATCGAATTTTCAGCTTGTTCTCACTGCCTAAAATAATAGTGTCAGATAACGCGTCTTACTTTCAAGCTCATGAATTAAGACAATTTTTCTTTAAAAAAGGAATAATTCATAAAACGACTATACCTTATCAGCCCCAGGGTAACAAAAGTGAAAGGTTTTTACGCAATTTGAAAGCCATATTAAAAATCTATGCACATAACAAACAAAATAAATGGGACAAAGAAATCAGTGAATTGAATTTAGCCATAAACAACAACACATGTGAGAGTACTGGATTTAGTGGATTTGAATTAATGTTTAACCACGCCAAAAACGATCCGTTAACCAACAAGTGGAGCTTGAACGACCTGGTGGAGAGGAATCTCAGTGAAGAAGACCGACTAAAGCAGTTCGAGAAAGCAGTGGACAACCTTCAAAGGATGAGAGAGCGCAACCAACACAAGGCGGATGGACAACATGGGAACCCACTTCGCATCGGAGAGCAGGTCTACATCAGATCACGGGTGCAGTCCGACCGAAGGCGAGGATTCCAGGAGAAGCTGCATTGCATCTATGAGGGTCCGTACCAGGTACTAGCCCAGCTGAGTCCAGTGAGCATATTGGTGCAGAGGCTGTCCAATCCCAAAGAAGTGCGAAGAGTGCACATAAAAGATGTCAAGGTCTAAAGAAGTGAATAAGATTATTCTTGAAGGTGGTAAATATGAGTTGGTAATGTATGAAGGGTTATGAACTTTAATTAATTATGTATGTTTTCAGCAATTAATAATTTTCAGGTTATAAAAAAAAAAATTTTGTGTAATTAAATAGACAGTTAAACAAGGTTACTTGATATATTTGAAATTTATTTAAAATGTATTATTTGATTATTGAAGTTGATAATGAATGACTAATTTTGTTTACATGTTATATGTCTGTTTGTAAATAACGGATTACTAATGCTCATGTTGTATTTCAGTTTCAGAAAAGTGAAATTAGTATATTAATTATGTATTTTCAGCAAAAGAATGTTATGTCATGTAAATATTTGATGATTGTTAGATTAAAATTGTTAGATTAAAATTGTTAGATTAGAATTTGTTAGATTAAGACTGTCAAAGTTATTATTTTTAAAGTTTAATGAAATTTTTATGTTCGAATAAATTGCTTGGTGGATAAAAGTAAACAAAGAGTAAACAAATTTTATTTATGTAAATTATATTGAGTAGTTAATTATCCATGAATATTATGTATTTGAAATTTAATCTGTATTTGTATTCTTGTTATATTATAAGTGTGTTAAATAGTACAAGAAAGAATTTGAGCTTCTAGAACAAAACGTAAGTTGAAAAATTATGTATTTTTTTAATTGTAATGTATTTCCAATACCAGTTTCTAGCCTGTTCCTATTGTTTGTAAATAACAACAAAACAAAACACAACACTGAAAGGAGAAGCAAATGGGAAAAATTTTGAATTTTGATTTGTTGGTGAATTGTTTTAATATGAGTGGACTTACGCACCCAATTTTTTTTTTTCTTTCTTCTTTTGTATCCCAGCACTTATGGACTGCGAAACTCCTGGTTTTCACCAAACGGAACGACACTGAGCACTCATTTTGAAGCACTTCATTGTAATGGAGAAATAAAAAAAAAAAAAACAATTCTTTTGAATAGCTCTCCGATCTACTCTACACTGCATCACATGGAACACGCAACAGAGCGTTGTATGTCAACACTGTCTAATGCCTCTTTGGTTAACTGTTGTTTATGTGAGACACTTGCTGTGGACTGGAGGGTGCAGTGTGACGACGGCCGTAGTCAACCCAAAACCGGTCTAGTTTATCGATCGGCCAAGCTGTCAGCTGTTCGGAGGAGGGGGCAAGCTTGCGGTCCCGTTCTACTGCTGATGGACAATGGACTGGGGACAACAATGACTGTCAACAATGGACTGGTCTTGTGCTCTTGACCCGAGTTTCAAGTGACTGTTTGATAACGAATTTAAATGTTGTAGTAGTTTGTAAGATGGTAGTTTAAGAGAGAAACTTTTTGTTTGGAGATCTGAAAAAGGAAAGGTTTAGGCTAGCTTTGAAAGAAATGGTTGTTAAGGTTAGAAAATATTATGTCCTTTTAGAGATGTGATGAAGATAGGGTTTCAACAAAAAAATTTTTTTTTCTTTTGAAGGGGGAAAATAATGTAACAATTGTTAATTGTCTCATTATAATGATTTTAGAGAATTGTGTCTAGAAAATGTTAAATATTGTAAGAACTGAGATATTTGGGTGTTTGGTTCTTTTACCAAAAGTTTTCAATATAAATCCTCCAAGTTTTGAGAAAAATTCAGAATCTTCCCCTTTCAAATAAAAAAAGTAGTTTTTTCCCATTTAAATTAGCTAAATAACCAGTATATTCACGTTTGTTAATTTCCTGTCAATTTCATGCGACATGTTTTCTGAAGTCAACATGTTTGGTGAGCCTTACCTGTTCGGTTGTCCTGGTTTAGAGGGTTCTTATTGGTTGATTTAGCTTCTAGAGTAAGGAAGGGGTAAGTCCGTTGGTGGAAGGTTTGCGGGCGTTCGGCCAGTTTGAAGTTATCTTTTGGCGAGTGACCACGTTTGTTCTTCACGGCGATTTTAACCGTTCGGAGTTTTGGTTTTTCCGGATCGGCAATTTTCCTTTTCGCTTGTGAGTGAGTGAGCGTATGTCGCGCTTTGTTGTGGTCACGTTTTGGGAGTAATACCTCCAGGACAGCTACATCTCCCGGAGGCAATTTTCAATTTTCTCAATTTTTTGAATTTTTTTGAGATATTTTTCAATTTTTGCAATTTTTGAATTTTAAGCAATTTTGGCAAATTTTTCAATTTAAGGCAATATTTCCAATTTAAAGCAATTTTGAAATTAAGAATTAATTAATAAAAAAAGGTTCTGGTCTGAAGATATTTAATTTATTTTAATTTATTTGTGTTCCTTTAATTTAATAAAGAAAGATATTTTATTTTCGTTTTTATTATTATTTGTAGAAGAAATCCAATTTCATTTTGTTGAAGTTATAAGAAGAAAAATAAAGAAGTATTTTTATCATTGAAGAAGTTTTATTTTAATCTCTCATTTTAGTTGTTCAACATATCAAAAATAAATAGTAGCTTTAAGTTAAGGCTACAATATTGAGATTCTGGAAGACAATATGATAATTGCTTCAATCTATCACTCCCTAGATGGCAATTTTGATAAATTTATTCAGCTTCTTGATGATTGCATAGCTTTTCTTTCACTGCACAAGAAAAAACTGGTTCTCTGTGGAGACTTTAATGTAAATCTTGAGGAGTATTCTTGCAGAGAGAAAACTTTGACCAACATGCTACTGAGTCATGGGCTTTTTATCGCAAATCAGCAACCTATCATAGGTACCTACAGTACTTGTCTGAACTTTGCCACAAACAAATCTTGACTCCTGGGAATACAAAACAGCAGTTGTTGAACCTATGATTGCTGACCATAGTGCAGTCATCATGACTTAAAACTCACCGCATTTGGCAAGTAACAAGCTTGCACTATCTTGGCATGCAGAGTATGTTCTCTCAATGCAAGCAATTAAGGATGAGGCCCCACCCATATTATGTCGAGAGCTAAGAAAGATTTACTGAATTAAGGAATTAGGTAGCAGAGAACCAGAGACCTTTTTTTATGCTTTCCTTGACACTTTCAACCATGTATTTTCCCCTTGAAAGCATGTAAGATCAACTCAAGTAGGCCTAGAGATAACAGGTGAGTTCAAAGGGACAAGTCATGGTACAACTCTAATCTATGCTTGCTGAAAATGTTGTTATACAGTTAAATAATCGTTTTAAATCTGCCAGCTCTCCAGCTGATCGTAAAAAGTACTACACAGCTTATCTTAAAGCAAACAAAATGTACAGAATAAAATTCACTGAGGCAAAAAAATTTCACAATGTACAATTCATCTCCTAATGTATGAAAAGCCACTTGGGAAATCATAACTTGCCATAAGCCTAGAAAACCACAATAAAACTAGTCCAAATGTTCTGAAGCAAATCTAACCCAATACACTTTCAAAATCTATCTAGGTCTATCCTAGAAATCTTGAAGAAAGTGGATTCCCCAAAAATTGTGAAATTGTCAAGGTACTAAAAAATTCAAGAAATCCAGACATCTATGGGGCTCCTTGCTCTGTTTTGAAGGTATTATTAAATTAAATATCTGAAACTCAGTCAATGGTTTTCAGCATTATCATAAACAAATGCTTAAGACACAGAGTTTTCCCAGACACCCTCAGAATTGCACAGACGGTCCCTATTTACTAGAAGGGAAACCCTGAAGATCTGGTAAACTATATGCCTATCTCAATTCTACCTGCAGTATTTAAAGTGATTAAGTCAGCTATAAAGGTGCAGCTAACTGACTTCTTTGAAGGAAACAACCTGCTCAGTGACTCAACGTAGCTTCAGGAGTGGGCGCTCAACAACCACAGCTTCTCTCTCCATAGCATCAAGAATAATGGATGCCTTTGAGTTTAGTGGCTCCATGGCCCTTACACTGAGTGACCTGGCTCGTACCTTTGACTGTGTACCTCACAAAATCTTGCTGGATAAGCTAAAATCAGATGGAATGGAAGGAACTGTTCTCCAAACTCTCTCCAGCTACATAGAAAACAGGAAACAGGAAGTTACAATCGGCGGTGCTACCTCGGAAGGAAAAACAGTTTTAGATTACGTGCCTCAAGGATCCGTTTTAGGGCCTCTGTTATTTTTTATCCTAGTGAACTACCTTAGATTAGAGGGAAAATTACTTGCAGATGACACCACAGTTCTAACTAGAGGGAAGTTCATAGACTTAGTACTTAGAGAAGTTAAAAACCTACTAACTGATGCAACATGGTACTCACCCACCAACAATCTAAATCAAAAGAATCTAAGTAATGAAGCTAAATCAAGATAAGACCCAACTGCTCCTGTATACTCTAAAGAAAAGTAGAGTGTAAATATAGAAGAGGGAAATGAACCTGTGAAACTTCTTGGTTTTTAGATTGACCAAAAGTTGGTCTGGAACCACCATATATTTCAAGTATGTACAAGGATCATCTATCTACCTAAAAAAAAACTGGAAATGTGGTAACTTAGCAGTATTTCATCACAGGCTATCACACACTTTTTCACAGCCATATAGCAATCCTGTAGGCTATACTGGATTCTACTCATAATCCTGAATGTACAATCAATTCATACTTGTATATATTTCAAGTATGTACTAGGCCATCAAGGGTCATCTCTTTACTAAAAAAACTTAGAAATGAGGTAACTTAGCAGTATCTCATCACAGGGTATCAAACACTTTTTCACAGCTACATAGCCTACGGGATCCTTCTTTCGGGACATGCCGCTGCTTGTAACAGACTCGTCCTACTACAGAAAAAGGCACTACAAACCATCTCATCAGTGGGTCATTTGAAACACTGTAGGCCAATCTTTAAATGCCTCAAAGTTTTAACAGTACACAGTCAATATGTAATGTACTCGCTTCTTTACATTAAAGACAACATTTTACCCTGTGAGAGGAGAATGGATGCGGCTATAACACTCGGCATGCCAGGGACCTAAATATTCCTCCATGCAGACTATCAAAATCTCTCAAAGTTTTTCAGTAGCTGCTATTAATTTATTTAACATCCTCCCAGAGGAAATACAAAGTCTGAATTTCCGCAAGTTTAAGGAGGCTGTGGAGGGTAGACTAGCCAGTAGACCCCTCTACTCCCTTGAAGAGCTTTAAAATGAACCACTATTTTAGCCCTGATGTATATTGTATACAGTGTAAAAGGTTTTACAATTTTGACAAATTCAATTTAATGATTATCCTAACTCTTCTTTGTAAATAAATGTTTGACACATGTAAGTTGTAAGATGTTACGTGTTTTACCTGCAGACATGGCTCATGGCATCCTCAAACAGCACCAGGTTCATGGCTCCCACCAAGTCATTGTACTGAGACATGGCATCCATCAATAGTTTGTTGAGGGCCGTCCATCCAGGCATGGGCAGGTACTTGGGATCTCCAAGGCCTTCCACAAAGTGACAGAAAATGTTGGGTTTCTCACTGTACTCACTCTCAGGCATTTCCTGCAGTTACAGATAAAGCTCTTAGCTAGAAACTCTCTAGTGAGGATATGGTTTACTTAAATTTTCTTCTTTTATTTCTAATTTTAAAAACTATTATGATTCATCAAACTTAATTAAATCCAAAATAGCCATTCAAATAGGGGAATTCAACTAACATCAAACAAGCTAAATGAGCTAGGCATTAAAAGTTTCATCTCAGGACCACTGGCTAATTAATTGTAGACTGAGTGAGGCCTCAATGGAAATGGGACCTCTTTGGTGTTTCAGTTAAAATCTTAAAAAATGCTTAAATTATTTAAAACTAAAGGGCCTATAAAATTAAAAATACTTTAGTAAAATACTGTATGAAAATTAAAAGAAAGTATTACAAAATATATACATCTTTAGGCCTATTATGACAATTTAAGGGACCAATCCTAATAGTATATATATATTTTATTTCATGAAAAACTTAAACTGTGTAATTTTGGTTTTATGATTTGTTTATCGAAATCACTGTATCAAGCCTTGTGATACACCACAAGAAACAGACAATTCACATAATTTCCTGAATAAGATACATTAATTTATTTTTCAAGTATGGAATTTTAACTGCCTGGAATTTCAAGTCTTTAGAATAGGAAGAAACCCAACTTAATGAATAATAAATTTTTCCAAAATGTTCTAATTTCTTAAGCAATATCTTATGGTCAACCATATCAAACGCCTTACTAAGGTCTAAAAATATACCAAAAATATATTTGCGATCATTAAGTGCTTGAGATACATAAAAACAAAGCTGGACATGGTATTTACCGTAGATTTTTTAAAATTCAAACTGTATGTCAAAAAGAAGTTTTTCTAACACCTTGGAGGATGTAAATGTAGGTTTAATCGGTCTATAATGTTTCCTACCTCTAACATTACCCTTTTTATAGAGAAGCTTTACAAGTGCTGTTTTAAGGGACTTGGGAAATTTGCCATAGAGAAGCAATGTGTCAGGCAAGTGAGACAGTGGTCGCTCTAAGCGGTCACCAACTTTCTTGAGAAGTTTAGATGAGATACCTTCAGTTCCCGCTGAATCACTTCACACTTCAGTTCCCGCTGAATCACTTCACACTTCAGTTCCCGCTGAATCACTTTACACTTCAGTTCCCGCTGAATCACTTCACACTTCAGTTCCCGCTGAATCACTTCACACTTCAGTTCCCGCTGAAGACTTTTTAATCAAAGTGGGTTTTAGAAAAAGTGATGGATAGGATGGGGATAATATAAATGAAAAGTTAAATTTTTTAAACAGATTGAATTTTTTTGAAAAAAAACAACCTATACCATTCAGGTATTTTTGAAGTATATTCCTGTAAATTTTAAAAAGAAAATAACACAATAAAGTTCAAAATATTTCTTAAAGAACGTTTCATATAACTAATTATTCAATTGAAGAATTTTCTACCTCCTTAACATTGATATTTCTTATTAAATTTGTAATACATATAACTTTAGATTAAGATTATTATTAGTATAGATGGCGCTGTTCATTGTACCACCAATGTAAATAAAATTTAATAAAGAAACCTGACTATTGACTAAAGTAACTCAAAGTTATTCCAGTTACCGTAAGGTGGGCCATTTTGTTACAAGTGTTGTATCAAATATTTTTTCATAAAGATTAATGTTTATGTTTTTATTCTTTAGTGTTGCTGCCTTTGGAGCATTACTGGTTTCTCAAATGAATGACACATTAACTGTGGTACTAATGAGGTGGTGATAGCTCTATAAAGCAACACACTTCTAGAGATTTTGCCATTACTAATATTTTAGCACTTTTATCTGAGAAGTGCTTAATTAGAAAGTTGTAGGGAATTTTAAGCTGTCTGGTTCTCTTGTTTAGATACTGTTTGTTGATGCAAAGGGCAGACAACAATATACATGGCCAAGAAAATGACCAAAACTATCAAATTGTATGAGTGAGTGGAAGGGACATCAATGTTGAATGTATTTCAGTCTCCAAATCCTAGCACATTCAGTAGTTTTATCCATCAGCTAAAAATACGCTAGATATTTCCTTTTCCTTATGGAGGTCAGATATACCAATTCACATTTTGTCAATCAGAAACAATATCTTAGAAAAATGTTACTAAGCAAAAATTAAACCAAATTTTAAAAAATACTGTTTTATATAAGTTCATCGTGCCATGCAATAACTTAAAATTAATTATTATCTAATTGAAGTGAAGTTAAAAAAAAAATAAATAAATAAAATATACACAACGAATGGAACATGATATTTACAATGATTATGTCTAGGATGAAAAATGAATATGTTCTTTACAGGTAATTTCTATTGTTACCTCACCTCCACAATCAAGGCCTGTGACATAAAAAGTTATGCTTTAACAAATTTATCATGCAGTAACAAAGTGGTTCTTGTGGTATTGAGATTTAAAGTAGATTTGTTCCACACCACTGTACTAACACATTAGCAGTTTAAAACAAACTAACTTAAAACAAAATTGGATTTATTTTCTAATTTCTATTTCTATGATATTTTCAGTGGCAAACTGGTAAAATTCATGTACAGTGAATGAGCTTTTACCATATGCAGACAATCTAGGTGGAAGATTGTTTTACTTCTTGTGAATGTGGTAAGTGAGTGACTATGGGGGGTTACCAGTCTGTGTTTGTTATTTTATTACCGTTTGAGTACCGAATATTTTTTTAGATGAGGTATCCAAAAGTGCCAGACCTTTTATAGCTAATTTGTACGGGTTTAGTAAAAATAAACCTCATTATTGATTTATGATGTACCATTCCAGAAAATGGAAAAATCAAGTCTTTAATATAAAAAATTTGAGTTGAAGAGATGAAATTAACATTGACTCTTATGGGAAACTCATGGAATTTTAAATATTTTGAATTATCAAGGATTTTGAGTTATTGAGGGTCGAGTTATCAAGGTTCCACTGTATAAACAACTGTATTCAGAACATAAACTTTCAAAGCAAACTAAGTTTAGGGTTAATAGTGAATTGATACACAATGTCAAAACAATCAGTTATGGCATTGTCAATACCACTTAGGTCGTCGACTAGGCTTACGCTAATCAAACCTAATAGTACTAAAATGATGTACAACGATTCTTTATAACAAATAGCTACTATATTTCATTAAAAATATTAATTAATAAATTTTTTTCAAAACGTCTAGCAAAACCAGACGTTAGCACTTTTCAGACAACTATCAATGACCAGCAAAACTTCACTTTGCTTGTCATTGTGAAAAATTGGCACTTTTCGGACAACTTTCAACGTCCAACAAAACCGGACATTGTAACTCATAGGGTTAATAATACTGCATATAGTATCTTATGAAACATGTTTAAATAATAAAATGTTAAGGGGGTTAAATAATAACATGAAAAGAAAGGGTGCTCCTTGGTTTGATAAAGCACTTCAAAATAAAAAGAATACTCTCATACTTATGAAAGATGTTTTAAAAATACCATTGTATAACAATAATCCTAATGCAAAGTTAATATTAAATAACTATAGGAAAATGTACAGGACTAGTATAAAACATGCAAAAGTAAAATATAATGAAGAATTTATTAAAAACTCAAAAAACAAATGCTCGGCGGCTTGGTGTGTAATAAAATCAGAATCTGGTATGTTGAAGTACAAAAAGGATCCACCACCACCTTTTACAGCTGATATTCAATGATTGGAACTCAGACTTTGGGGAGCAACTGTTAGCTAAATTTTTCAACCAGTATTCCAATGGTAAATTCACCAAATTCATGGAATGTCTGGGTAGTTTTCCCAATGCTCTGGATTTTGAGCCCTTTTCAGTTCCAAGTTTGTATAAAATCATAAAGGCATTGTCCTCCTCAAAAAGTGAGGATATTTACGGTGTATCAAATCATGTTTTGAAGTGTATAGCTACTGCAGTCCTAGAACCCTTGTCTTATTTGGTAAATCTCTCACTGAGTCAAGGTTATTTTCCAGATTGCCTTAAGGTTTCTAAAATGATTCCGTTGCATAAAAAAGGAGATAGAAATGGCATTTCCAATTACCGACCCATTTCTATGGTTCCAGTGTTTTCGAAGGTATTGGAATTATGTGCAAGATCTCAGCTTTTTCAGCATTTTGACAAGTATGGTATTTTAACTAAAAATCAGTTTGGCTTTATTCCTCAATCCTCTACGATCAAAGCTCTTGAGTGTATTGTAACAGAGATTTTGACATCTTTTGAGGCCGGTGAGCATCTAGGATTGGCCATGGTTGATTTGAAGAAGGCCTTTGACAGTGTTTCTCATAAGATTCTCTTGGAAAAACTGAGCTACTATGGAGTTCAAAATAAAGCTCTTAAATTTTTTGAAACTTACATTTGTGGAAGGCAGCAAATCGTAGTATTAGATAATCAAACGTCAAATGCCAGGGAAGTATACACTGGAATCCCTCAAGGGTTAGTTTTGGGACCCTTTCTTTTCGTCATATTCATAAATGATCTGCCCAAAAATATGATCTGTAAAACTATTCTGTATGCAGATGACACCTCTTTTATAATTTCAGGTAAACATTTTGAAACAGTTGCAGTAGGTATTGAGAGAGCAATTAGGGATTCTGCATTATGGTTTGAGGCCAATTGTTTAGAATATAATGAAGATAAAACTGAAATCATAAATTTCACCTTAAGTAGAACCTCACGAGATCATCAGAATCCAATTCGACTATTAGGTATTTACCTAGAATCGACATTATCATGGGAATTCCATACTGGATCCGTAGTCTCTAAATTATTCTGTACTTGCTATTTGCTTAGAAAATTGAAGGGCTCTGTTTCTCAAAAAATGTTAGTTATGGCCTACTTCAGCTTCTTCCATTGTCACCTGCTGTATGGAAATATGTTTTGGGGAAATAGTACTGGTGCGGCCCAGGTTCTTCTATGGCAAAAAAAAGCATTGCGTATTATGGCAGGTGTTTCAAAAAGAGAGAGCTGTAAGCCCTTATTCAGACATTTTTCTATTTTGACAGTTAAAAGCATTTTTATCTTTCAAAACATTTTATATGTTAAAGAAAATCTAAATGAATTCTCTTCCAGAAGCGCCATTCATGATTATGCAACCAGACAGTCGCAAGACCTTGTCATTACTAGACCTAGATTACAAAAGTTTGCTAACAGTCATAAATACCTGCAGATCAAAATGTTTAACAAATTGCCTGAGCATTTTCGTAATTTAGATATTAATATTTTTAAACGACAACTAAATAGTATTTTGGTTGACAACGCTTTTTATTCATTGGATGAATTTTTTAAATTTAGATTTATTTAGATATAGTAATGTAGTAGAATTATCATGTTGCATTTTACAGGAATATGTCTCTTGATTCATTTACACTGTAATTAAATATAGTATAGAATATTGACGATGTCTATTATACATTGTAATATGTTTTGAATGACAAATATACGTATTTATTTATTTATTTATGTTTTAATTGTGATTAAATTAACAGGTTTATAACTTAAACCATGTAAGATTACATTCCTTTGTTATGAACTAAATCATCTGTATCTATAGAAGAAAATTGCAGAATCCAAAACGTTGTCAATTAATTAATTTATAGTGAGTCATAGCAAAATTATTTCACAAAATTTAAATAACAGTATTTTTAATGTACCAGGAGAGAATAAGTAAATTATAATGTAGAGTATACCTACCGCGAAAACTTTTTTAATATTTTCCATCATTAGTTTGTGAAAGGTGTCCTGATCCTTGTGATCCACCAGTTTATCACAATACACTCGTGATGCTTCATGCATCCAGAGTCTCACAAAACGCCCAGGAGTTGTAATGCACTCGTTGGTGCAGAAAAGCATACCCTAAAATCACAATTTTAGATGAAACAATAACATGTTCATTCAATTTAAAAACAGTATTTGTAAAACATCACTAATATGTAAAATAGAGATGAGCGACCATACATAAATAATATATTGATGATTCTAAATTATGGGCTTGTTATATGTTAAAATCAGTCCAATAAAGTCAAATGCCATTAAAAATAGCCAGAAAATATGTTTCAAAATAAGGATTGTATTCACATGTTTTGTTAAGAGTCTGCAGAGGCAAAATGTAATTCTGATGTTGACTGAGGTGCGCTCCATCCTGGCAGACCGCAACAAGTAGTTTGACTCTTATTTCCAGTTTCAGATATATTGTTACCACTCCCCTTCTTCTTCCACCTCTGCCTTTCCCATAACACTGCCAACCAGACTTGGTCTATCTGTACTATCAATGTGTAATACTTTAACTGGATCGTTCTGTGGATGCGAGCCGGCTCACCCCTCTATCCCCACCTTAGAAAAGAAGTAAAGGTGCCCATCTGTTTAGTCTTCTATGCAACACTGGAACTGTTTTTTATGTTGAGCTTTTTTGCTAATTGCCAATATAACTACGTAGTATTAAGTGTGTTCTTTAAGGAACCTCTCAGAACAGTTTTATAATTCACAAAAAATTGATTACAGAGGCCCAAAAGAAGGAATCACACAACATACATTACAGTTGGACAGATATTTTAATTAAATAGAACACTACAAATAAACAATGTTTATACCAGCATAAACATTATAAACATAAACAGTTGTGTTATATGTGTCTGACATGTTGGTGGTGTATAGTATACAATATCACATAATTTACATACTAAAGAATAAAATGTTATATTCATATATTCCTTTTGATCCTGATTATTTATACAATCTTACTATTATATAATAAATTGAATGGGGTATGTCTGTCTATCTGTCTGTGTGTTACTTAATCACGAAAAACTATTGGACCCATTCAGCTGAAATTGTGCATGGATATTGTTAGGGTCTCTGGTTAACACAAAGGCCTGGCCTATCTTTATTTAGAAATTCCATCAGGGCACCTCCCCAGGAGCTCTAAGAAGTATCAATGCAAGCCCTATGGCAATAAAAATTGGACAATAATTGTTTATAATAGTTTCATTAATCAGCTGTTGGAATAAATAAACAAATTTACACAGTTCTGAGGTAAATAACGTACCAAACTTAACCACAACGCACTTTTGCGTCAAGGGTTTCAAGTGGAAGGAACCTGCACATTTTCACAAAAGGAAACAAAGCTGTAAATATTGATTATAAGTCTGTTTTATAAAATTTTCTTTTTTATAAACATCATCATATTAAAAATCGTTTAAATAACCTAGAGTTAACTTATTTAATCCATATTTTGTAATATTGAATGCAATAAGCACTATAAAAATCGACGTAAACCCCATACAAAGAACGGGTGCTGTGCTAGTTAATTCATAAGTTAAAAACATGAGTACAGGACATAGTTATTTTTCATACAGAAAAATGAAAATACTGAGACATTTAAGAATAATATGGTTTGCAGCCTCTTCATGTGAGAAGGAAGTACATGGATCTCCTCTTTCTGCATAAACTGGTAAATGGAATCTTGGACTGTCCCTCACTGTTGTCTGATATCGATATTTCAATTCCCAGAGGCACAAGGTCAAAGTCAACTTTCCTGAGAAGATTTCAGCCAACGAACTATGCCGCCAACCACGGTATCACTAGACTCTTGAGGTTGGGGAGTGAAGCCACATATATTGATTTCTTCAATGAAAGTCCAAAGTCACTACGCAAGAAGTATCTTGCACAGGTGGGCATTGACTTCCCTCATATGCACAGTAATTAATTATTTCATTCACCTACATTATTGAAATCACACAACACGACATCACTTATTATTGTTGTTTATTATTATTGTTATTGTTGTTTATTATTATTATTATTTTTATTGTTGTTATGAATTATTAATTCTATTTCTGTTATGTTGCTTAGAGACTCTATTAAGGTATTGTTAGTCTTTTGTTATATATGCACACATACTCGCCAGTACTTACTGTGTTCTGAGTTAAATATATTGTTGTTTTTTGTAGTTATGTAAGTCATTGTCGAACTCGAAATGCTAAATGTTACTTTTTGCCATCTTGATTGTTGTGTTTGTATTAATGCACTATAATTATGTTAATGATTGTATTTATAACTGTATATAAGTTTTGTAAAAATGGTGGAACCGTTGAACCAATAAATAAATAAATAAATAACTTTTTTATTTACTTACATTTTTTATTATTAAATAAACATTTTATCATTTGAATGTGCAGGCTTAAGTCTAAGTACTGAAAATGTGTTTGAAATTCAAACATTATTTCTATATAAAATAATACGGTAATGCAAATCATTAATAACTGTATGATAATTAGTTGATGTGAAATTGTTGTCAGAAATAAAAGAACTGTTAGTTCAAATTAAAGATTATTTTCCAAATGAGATTATTTCTCATGAACACTTCATTATAAAAATAAATAACAATATATGACATATATATAATTAAATCACACACATACAGCTAAAAACTGATATGCCTACTAATTAAAAATAAATAAACGTATTACAACTGTGTCTACAAACATAAATCCAGCATATTTATGTTTACTCTATAAGTTATCAATCAATTCATAAAACTATAACGGATAATGAAGGGAATGCAGGAATGCTATGCAAGACAGTGACGTGAGGTGTCTTCGACTACTTAACTAACTATGTTGGGGGAACCTTCCCTTTACCCTTGAAACCATTCTGCACTATGTTTTACCTGCTCTGTGAACGATCCAGTTATATTCTATACTTAATGTGAGAGGCCTAGGCAAGATAACGACTCGCACACTGCACTTCAATGTACATACACAACATCATGTTTACAATCATATTCTATGCTTATTTTTATGTGATTACTACTTTAGGTTTTAGTAGAATTTTTATTATTATTTTATAAATGTTTTAACTGTTATTATTTGTACAGTTAGTTTGGATACCAGTAGTACTATTGATTTTAGGACAAGTAAGCCTATACAATTTTTATATTTGTATATATATTTTTACAAAATATTTTTATATATATTTTGCGTAGGTATACGGTTGTTCTCTATATTGTTATAAATTTATATGATAGCTGTTTTAAAGATAAGTATCAAATTAGAAGATGACCGGATCATATTTAAGCCTATATTTGTATTTAGCAAATCAACATTTGTACAGAAATATAAATATGATAGTTAAAT